>JAFVLL020032805.1:0-30600 GCA_021397915.2 Tor tambroides
CAATCATTTTCTTTTTGAACCTTGCCTTATACACAGAGGCATTGTCATGTTAGAATAGAAAAGGGTCCTGTCCAAACTGTTGCTATAATATTAGAGGCACACAATTTCCTAGAATACCATTATATGCTTAAACATTAAGATTTGTACTCATAGAAATTACTAAAGTAGTCAAACCTGTTCATTAGATGGAGGCGACCCAATACTTTTGGCAATATAGTGTATGACCCAGGCATTTACAGGTTTCATGAGATAAAAGTACACCACACCCTGACCCTCCTGAAAAAGTCTGTTTATGTTTCCCCAGGCCTCTGTGCATGTCATCAACTGAGCATGTTTGCTTCAAGCAGTCAGGATGGGACTGTACGGATCTGGGATATGGAAAACCACCTTCTTAGGTTAGGACCTAAGTGCTAATTTTTGTTTGTAGTTGTGTATATTCTACAAAACATAAATGAAAACTTTGATTATCATACCAGTTTTTTACTCCAAATTTTGTGTTGTTTCAGAATTCTTGAGATGAATGCAGAGCCAGAGTGTTTGGCCTACTGTGAGAGTGGAGACCTGCTTTTGGGCATCACAGGAGACCTCTATAGAATCCCCCGCACACAACTACTGCCTCTGGACTACAAGACACAAGTACAGCTTAAAATGTTATCAGATGGTATTTGGCTTATTTAAAAGCACTTTTAATATAACTCCTTCAAGAGTTGTCAGACTCTTGATGTCTTTACCAACACTGAAGTTCAAAACAGACTAATGGCTAAATGAAAATACTGTACTGTAGGTTTACTCCACTAAAGTTTACTGTAGATTAAAGGAGGTTCACACAATATATAGTATAATCTGATTAGTCTGTTCACACAAAATTAATCATTCATTTTGAATGTATTCACTTTAGAAACGGGATCCAGACTGTGAATTACTCAAATCCTGGATCCCAACCACGAGCCACAAATGCAGGTAAATTTCTTCTCAAATAACTTAAATAGGTACACATCCATATCCTTATTCTTTGCTTTTAACATCTAACTCTAGGACCGAGTGTTGCCATATTACTAAAAAGGATGCTCCTGAAAGGCATGATAGGATAAAAGATCCAGTAAGTATCAAATATATCTAAGTGTGTGTGTGTGTGTGTGTGTGTGTGTGTGTCAGAGCTCATCCATATGTCTGTCTTAAAGGACTTTGGGGCACTAATGGCAATACATAACGATCTGGAATCCCTGCGAAAAGGAGAGGTTGAGTGCAGAAGGAGAAAACCAGCCAACATCCAAACCAAACGAGAGGCTTTCCATAATTACCTGGGCCTAATTTACAGGCAACCCCTTGATATAAGGGTATGTTTATCAACATTGTCCACTTTTACTGTCTTTTCAGACAATATTTTTCAAATAAATCATCAAAAATGTTATGAGTTTGTGTAAATGACTGTCAATGTTAAGATTTCGCATCATTCGTCTAGATTCCAGAAGAAGATATGTTTGATGTGTATGCTATACTTTTTCCACCTAAACTTCCTCCTCTGAGCCCTCCTTCCTTCACTAACGGCTTATCCACGAGACTACATTCCCGTAAAACACAGGTGAGAGAATGTGTATTGAATACATATGAGTTGTTTTATTACAAAATTATAATTTTACTTGCTCAATATATCCATTACTAGTCTGCTGCATATGTATTACCCAATAGAGTCAGTTCTTTTTAAAAAAAATACATAGTACGGATCTTTGTATAGTGTGAATCAAACAATATAGTTTTTTTTCCCCATGGCAATGATATGAATGGTTCTTAGGTTTCTTAAAAATGACTGTTTGTGTGAATGTACAATGTATGCAGATGGGAGAAATAACTGAATAAATAATGGAATAATTGTTTGTTTGTTTGTTTTTTCATGTCATGAGCAGAGTGAACTAGAGACACTCATATACCCTGTTAGGATGTTTTTTGTGTTTTTTATGTTCATTCAAGTCACATGTATTTGTGTAAAATGACCTAACTCATATAGGGATTGACTATGTTGTGTAAAGGTGTGGTTTTAAAGTGGAGGCTATATAGACAGTGAATGTGACTGCATTTTAAGAAAAGAATGGAATGCTATCACGTAACCATCTTGCACTCTTTTTAATTTGCTCTCTCATGTTTACTGCCACAAAAGCCCCTTCCACCGATAAAGAGTCCTACACCCCCTCCGACTCCACCCTCTGAGCCTGCACCACCTTCACCGCCCCCTGTCCCACCCTCTCCATCTAAACAACCCCCGCCCTTTCCCACCCCACCTCCATCCTCACATCCACCAGAGTTCCTTCTGCAGTTTGTGGATGAACAGTGGTTTCAGAAGATGTTTCCTGATCGGAGTGTAAGATGAATACAAACACAATGAGCCTATCAAAAAGACTCACACAGTGAAACACAGTGATAATATGCATTAATGTCAATCTTCTAATATATGAATCATTCTCATCTATCCTTGCATGTGTTTGCAGTGTATTTCGAGTTCTTTAGGCCCCAAGAAATTCTGCAAATATCTGTTGGACTTCATAATGTCTTGCAGCATGGCTCAGAAGAATAGCATCCTGAATGCATTACTTATGCTAATACAACAGGAGGTGTTAGACAAAGAATCTCTCGCCACAGGACTGCTGGTTTGCCTGGAAAACTGCATTCACAAAAACATGGTAAATCACATTGTGATACTCGAATAAATCCATACAGGCATGACTGCATATACACTTCAGTTGCAACTTCTCAAGTTTGGATTTAATTTCATGTATGAATAATGAACATATAAGATGTGTGAATTCTCTGTAAACACTACAGGTAAGTCTATTCAATATAAGAACATGTATGCATATGTGAGTATGTGCTTTGCAGTCAAAGGAGGAACAGCATTTTGTCGGTGAGCTGCTGAATGTGATGGTGTCTCTGAATCCTGAGGGTTTTGACATCATTGTGGAGCTACTCGCCGTGTTGGCAAATAAAGAAGTTGATCTTAAGTAAGGAATATTGCATGTTTAACACAATACAAAATACAATGTAAATGTTTTTCAATAGCCTACCTTAGTAGAAACTGCAGAGCATCTCCAGTTATTGAGAAGTTATTTTCATGTTTGTTTGTTTGTTTTTGAGTGCTAACCAACTGTTCCTATCAGATTTTTAAAAACGATTGCCATTATTAATGTGAAATATACAAAAAATATAAATATACATGCATCGTTTTTCCTTCTGGAGCATCGGTGAGTGTTTGAACTTTCTGTAAGCATTGCATATGAGTCCCTCAGTTGTCCTCAGTGTGAAAAGATGGATCTCAAAATCATAGTCATTTTTGGAAAGGGTTCAAACACACACACACACACACACACACACACAAAAAAAATGCTGAAAAACCACTAAACTTGTGGGACCTGATAGATTTTTCTGAAGAACATCGGGCAGTTTAACTGTTCAGGACAAACAAGGGACTCATGAACAACTATCACTAAACAAAACAGCTGTGGATCATTCAGGTAACAACACAGTATTAAGAATCAAGGGGATGTAAACTTTTGAACGGGGTCATTTTTAATAAATTCAACTATTATTTTCTCTTGTGGGCTATATGTAAATATCTTTTATGTGAAATATCTTATTCAGGTCAGTACTAAATAAAAAATAACATGCATTTTGTATGATCCCTCTTATTTTGGTTAAATAAAATTTTGCAGATAAAAAAAAAAATATATATATATAGTGATGCATTGTCAAGTATGGTGACCCATACTTGAAATTGGTCCTCTGCATTTAACCCATCCAAGTGCATGCACACAGTAGTGAACACACACCCGGAGCAGTGGGCAGCCAATGTTCCAGTGCCCGGGGAGCAATTTGGGGTTTTGGTGCCTTGCTCAAGGGCACCTCAGTCATGGTACTGCTGGTGCAGGAATCGAACCAGCGACCTTCTGATTACAAGCCCAACTCTCTAACCAGTAGGCCACAACTTCCAGATTCAGCAAGGTGTATGTAAACTTTTGACTTCAACTGTATATGCTGGCATTAACTATTCCATTATTATATCTCTGGCAGGGCATTAGTTCTGTGTGTATTACAAAGGATGGGTGTGGAGGAAGCTGAACTGTGGTTATGTCCAGAATTAGAGTCCTGGAACTCTCTGACGAAGCATAAGCCTAACCAGCATCAGTGTCTTCGAGACATGGCCAGCCACTGGCTGCTTACCTGGACCAGAAAGTACAGGGTATGGAGCAGATATCAAATTGGTAGAGAAATTTTTGAGGAGAACAAAAGTTGGTTTATTTGAATTGTATTTGTATTGTGCTTTACAGGTGCACAGTGGGTCTGTGTTCCTACGCAGTGAAGGAATACCGAGTGTGTTTACGCCTGTAGAGGTACTCAAATATTTCTGCTTTGTGCAAAAAGGCAAACAAACTCGACCACCACCACCTCCACCAGAGGGCAGGAAAGATGCTGTCATCGTGCCTTCAGGCTTGCCTACGTATGTCATACTGATAGAGAGACTCCCACTATCATTTAGTTTTGTCTGATGTGTATTTTGTAGTCAGTGTATCTACATTTAAAATGTATCGCAAATTTATCTCAAGAACCTTACATTCAAATCCAGACTTTTTTCTATAGTCTATTTAGACATAAGATGAACAAATGTTTAAAGAAAACCAGCAAGTTTTGGTTTTTGGATCAATGTCCCTTTTAAACCTAAAAAATGATACTCATATAAAATACTGAATGCATCGGTGTTGAAATAGTTTGCATAACCAAGGAATGCTCGTTAAAATAAGTGTTGTCAGAAATTTCTCTGTTTTGTTTAGACCGAAGCCTATTCAGCGCCTGGGAGAGACATACAGTATGTCTAGGATACGGGAGCCTCAAGGTTAGAATATATTTCAGTCAGGTGTTCAGCATTCATTTGTTGAACAAAGCTACCAATCTGTTATGCCTGTGGCATCAAAATATGTTAAGGAGTTTGTTTCTAATGTTCAGTTCAAGTTGAAATCTAACTTATGCAGAAAAGCAGCCTTAAAGGAATATGGAAATTATTCTTTCACTCTGCAGTTTTGACGTCTATGCTATACTGTAATTTAGTATACTGTACTGTATCCAAGGTTTTGTTTTATCAAGTCAACTTCATTATATACCAACAGGACATCTGCTGCCACCATTGCCATATCGACCCATGTTGATGGATTTCCCACGGTTCCTCTCTCTACCAACGGCTTATGTCACACTTTCTCCATTCCCATTTTCCCTGGATTTTCGGAACTTCAGACGCCCCTCACAACAAAGATACTTCTTCCTGAAACGCTCCTATGTACAATATTACAGATAGGACCCAGTTATTTCCAAAAGCATTGCATGAAAGCTTTGAAAGACTGTCTCTATGATGCATCAAATGACACAAAATAAATCTAAAAGTATTATGATCAGCTTTGTTTCTCCTATGTACAGAACTTTATCATCTTGAAGTCTTTTAGTACATACTTGACAGTTGAAAGTTTGAGACATATGGCTTGTTTTATTGTGGAAGGATGTACAGAGTGAATGCTAGTGCTTTGAAAAGCAATTTGCTTTACATGACACCTTCTTAAGCGCTGGGGAAGTTGTCGTGCAGAGTGATCTGCAGCAGCAACGAAACACGGGCCGACCCCATGCAGATCAAGCCTTGGAAAGCAAGGCTTACAAATGCTGGGAAAACAGTTCTGTGCAGCCCAGTAACCTGTATAGGTATTGGTATTTTGGCCTTAGGATGGATGAAGGGGTCAAATGATGACATGATATACTGTTATTGATATACTGTTTAAACAACTCTAACCTCATCCTCTCCTTCTACCTGATAGACAGATAGATAAATAAATATACTAATTAATTGTGATTATTTATTCCATTTTGAGGATGTGATGCATCGAGAGTTATTTTGTAATCAAATTGTTGTCCTCTAAACTGAATTAAATTGCAATGCAAAATTCCTTCTTTTTTTTTGCATGGGAACCTTGTTAAATTCTGTGTCTGTGAACATTAATTGAACACCACAGTCATCAAAGGATAGTTCACCTAGAAATAGAAAATCTGTCTGAATGTTCTTTATGAAGTCATAATAAAATATAGATTTTAGATTTTATGGAATGAGTTGAGGTTGAGTTTTTCATTTTCCAGTAAAATATCCCTTTAGATCTTGATTTCCTTCATGAGACATTGAACACTGTCAGATTAAATCAGACTTGTGAGAAAGCAGATAATATTGAAAAGCGTTTCACACTATAGAACCTGAACATTTTCAATATTCACTCAAAAATAAAACAAAAAAAATAAATAAATTTGGCAGTTATTTTTTTGGTAGCATAGAAAATGCCGAAAAGTCAACACGAGTTTAGTTCAAAAAAAAAAATTAAGAGGTGTTTTGGTTCCTTCTGTTGGTGCTTGCCATAAACACTGCTCTATAACAGTATGAATAAAATGCACACGTAATGCATAAAAAAAAATACAAATCAAAATAATTTCATGTGAGAAGCAGCATACAATATAATGCTAAGGTTTCCACTAGCAAGCCTTTTTATATGATTGTGTGTATAAGCTAAGGTTTGCTATTACTGAAAAAGCTTGACAACCACAAGCATATTCCCCATGAGTGGTTAAAACATAAACTGAGAGTACTATTTTAAGCATAGTTTTGATTGTCACACTTATTAAGAGAGTGAGCTCTTAATTCTCCCCCTAATCATCCACAGTCAAGTCTGGGCTATAGTTTAGAAGGTCAGAGGTCACAAGAAGGTCCCGGGATCGTCCTCTCAAGTTCAGAACCTCATCTAGCAACCTCAGTGTCAAGTCCCTGCCCTCAGACTCCTCTAGCAGAGGCCAATCCAGCAGCTGAGCACTGGAGGGAAGAACCGGCAGCCCAGGCTCATATTCCTCCAGTGGATTGGGATAGAGCAGCAGACGAAGAGAAGGGATTCCTGCCGCTGTACGGGCCAGGGAAAGCAGTCCTGTTCTAGAGAGCGGGTTTAAGGCCAGTCTTAAGCTACGTAAAGCCCGACAGCAGGACAGGGAGGGAAGAAGAGCACCCAGGAGAGTGTCTGAGAGGCCACAACCACAAAGTGAAAGCTGGCACAGAGAGGTTTCTGCTTGAGCTAAGAGACGGCGCAGAGAGGGCAGGGACGATTCATCAAGCCAGTTCTCACTCAGGTCAAGTTCTCTCAGGAATGGAGCATGCTGGCTGCAGGAGAGGTAGGCCAGGTCCGTGGAGGTCAGGCACAGGTATGGCAGCTCTAGCACCTCCAGAGGCTGGGAAAGAGAGCTGCAAACAGAAAAGAGAAAAATTTAAACATGTGCCAAGTTCACAGAATTGTTGCTTTCATATGGTTTTGAAAAACTTTCACACATTTTCAAGCAGGCTCTCAAATTAATGACTGATTTTTTTTTTTTTTTTTTTTTTTTTTTTTTTTTTTTTACACACCCACCCACATACAGATTTAATTAATTTCTTTCATAAATTGCAGTGCCTGCTCTAAAATATGAGACACCAATATTTTAGGAGTTTGGTATACAGAATAGGATGCTTAATCGATAACTGTTTTATTTCCTATTTGGGTTTATGTATATGTTTTATTTTTTAAGATTAACTTTTTTTTTTCCAAGTCATTGTTAGATGCCAGTCTTTCCTGTCATAACTATGCAAAGATTTGATTTCAAAAACAGTATCATAGCTACTAAAATATTTCTTGTTAAGGTTTTAAATCTGTATTTAACCTCAGAATGATCTCAAAGTAAAAAGAGGTGCTGAAGTCTGATTTTGTGCTGGCTGTGCTTTAAAATTAAATTATTATAATCTTAATTCAAGTGATGAAGGATTTCGAAAGTGACAATAATCAGTGTTGAGTACAACTGTAAGGTTAACCCTGCCTGGTTTACATGTTTGAAAGTGATTAACAGTTGAAAACATTAGAAATTTAGAAAAGTAATCAAAACGTAATCAAATGTAATCAGTTACATTACATTAATATAAAAAAGTATTGAAATAGTTACACTACTTATTACATTTTAGATAGGGTAACTTGTAATCTGTAACCTATTAGTAGTAGTAGTAGTATATTTTTATTTAATGTCATGTCAGCATCTTAGGCTATTTCATGGTAAAAACAATTTTAAAAAATACAAGTATAACAAATTCAATAAAAACCAGCAAACAAACAAACAAGTTACATTACACAAGATTTTTTACATTAACATGATAAAAATTTTACAATTTTTCTGGCAAAATTATTATTTTTCTGGCAACACCATTGTCTTTTTAGAGCTGTTTTACAGGAGAATTTGGATTTGTCATATATATGATGAAGTTTGCATCACTGATTCTGATACTTCCCTGTTTAATACTGTGAAAATGTTTTGAAACAATCTCTGTTGTATAAAGCGCAAAGGTGACTTGAATTCAGAAATTTAAAACATTAAAATCATCACAGAAGAGGTGTATTCTTCATTGCATGTATGAACTGCACTATTTAAATAAATGAACAGATCTGGCCAAAAGTTCCAAAGTCATTGACCCTCCTACTAAAATAATGAAGCGTGTGTGTTGTAGGAGTGTAAGAGTGGACATGACAAACACAGCTGTTTAATCCCACATGTGTATGAATGTACCTGAGCAGCAGTCGCAGGTGTCCTGGCAGTCGGAGAGCAGTCAGGCATAATCTCTTTAGTCTCTTCAGTGAACCCAGTCCTTTAGACATGTCCTGAAGTGCCCCCTGCTGGCCAGGCTGCGTGCGTTGTAAGTCCAAGTTACAGTAATGCAGTCTCAGAGAGTGCAGCTGAGGAAAGGGAGCTAACAGTGGAAGCAGCATAGCCAGGCCCGACACCCCAAGGCTGGAGTAGCGAATGTCCACACCGAGGAGATCCTGCTGAGGCAAGAGACCCAACAAGGAAGCTATGGAGGGCGCTGAGAGTTCCTCAACGCGGAGGTAGCGGCAGTGGAGCTGCAGTGGGCCTGGCTGACTAAGGGCATCACGGACACGCTCCCAGGATCGGGAATTGACAAAAAGGTCAGCCCGGACATGGACCACAACTACCTCGTCCCAGTCTTGTTCGCATAAACTACTGTTATTGCTGCTGGTGTTTGATTTCCCCTCAGATAAAGTCTTTCTTCTCTGGATCTCCATCCTTCTCCTGACACCCTTTACTGACTCATCTCCTGGTATCATCCGTTCATTAGTTCTGCACTCCATCTTCTCTACTTCTTCCACTCTGTGTCCTCCCTGACTCACTTCACCACTACTCCTGCACCCTTCCTTGCCCCGGTCTCGTTTGATGGTGCCCCGGTCGCGTTCTGCTTCCAGCCCTCTTTTTCTCTCTCTTTCTCCATCTCTCCTGTGGGCCCTGGAGGCAGCAGATCGAGCTTGTAGCACCATTGAGCAAAGGGCAACACTGAGGGACCATCCACCCATCGAGTCCTCAACTCTCCCATTCTCACACTGAAGTCCACTGAGATCCAGCATCTGCAGGCAACACCTGGTAAGAGAGGGACACAGAGAGCTTGTAAATAACGCTTAAATAGATATAAAAGGCTCAATATAAACCAACACAAAAAGACAGAGTGATACAGAGAAAATAAAATGACAGTGTAATCTATCTTCTACACACAAATTCCAATTTTTTGCAGAATCGTTTCTTCTTCACAAAGTTCAATAAACGCTGCCTGCATGTGCTTATAAGCTTCTGTTACCGCTCTACTGCAATCTTGGCCCATTCCTTGCCTAAAAAAGGCTTCCAGATCACTGGTAATCTTTGGTTTTCATGTTGCTATGAGATTTAAATCTGAAACTGAACTGAAGAACATTCTACAACTCATCCCTGAACCAAGCTTAGGTAGATTTGGATGTATATTTTGTCCATTGATCATCAAGCTTCAGTCTTTGCACTGAAGGTATCACAATCTTTTTCAAAATGGCCTAATACTTCAAAGAATCCATGATGTCCTTCATAAAGTCAAGATTTCCACCACCTGCAACAGCAAAGCACCCCCATAACATGTAGGTGGTATTCCTCTGCTCATAAGCTTTGCTTTTTTTGGAACCAGACATACTGCTGAACCATGGGTCCAAAAAGTACTAGTTTGGTCACATCACTTCATAAAAGATTCTTTCAGAACTCCACAGATCTATCCAATGAATGCTAGCATATTCAAGTTGGCCTTTTACGTTCTTCCTGTTCAAGAGTGGCTTTTGGCATGATGCCCCAGCATGAAGGCCGTGTTTGTCTAGTGTTCCTCTTATACTCTGCATTGAAATGTTTTTTCCTCCTTTCATCAGGTCAAAAAGGTCTTGCAAGTCTTTGGCAGTAAACTGTTTTTTTCCTCAGTTGCTCTAATCAAACATTTTATTCCCCTTCATGATATTGTGCTTTATCTTCAATAATAATGCTGTCAGATGTCTCTATGAACTTTTAGTGGAAATCATCTTGTAGCCATAGATTTTCCAGTGTAATAAAACAAATTGTTCTCTACAGCTTTTGTGGCCAGATTTGCTACTCAACTTTAGCACATGAATGGTAGTTCATGTACATATGTGTAACAGCTCAAGATAACTCAGTTTTGTTATAGAGTTTCCAAAGGCTGTTGGAATGTTGGATAGGGGTTAAATAATTACGACATAGCTGTATTACCCCCGCCCCCAAATCCCATGACTCAAAAACATTACATTATATATTGACATTATCACTTTAAATTTAACGATTATAGGTGCAATTTAAAAAATCTTTTGAAAAGCTTACATTTGTAAATTATTACTGTCTCTGGGGGTTAAATAACTTAAATTGCAACTGTATAAATTGTATTTATTTATTTTTATTATTTTATCTTTTAAGTACATGCTTCACTCTTCACTCCCAACTATATGTTCATATATTATTTGTCATCCATGTGCCTCATACTTGTTTACTGCCCAGTATGGGTAAAGGTCAGGGCATCAGTGACATTTCTACCTATATTTATCCATACTGATTTGCATCTTTAAAGGTCGGAGTCAAGTCACATGCTATGATGACGAAATTAATTTCTATGTATAACATACTGAGGTTGTCTTTTTTATGGTACACTTTGTCATTAAAATGAAGTGTGTCGTGTAGACACATCCGTACCTCTTATCCGTCAGTCCCCTGACCACAGCCAGCAGCAGAGCCTGAACGCAGAGGCGGTTCGGGGGGCACTCGCCCGCTTTTCTGCTTCCTCCAACGGTCAGTTTTCGCTCGGGCCACCGCTGGACGAGCTCACCGACGGCTAGAGGACGGCAGTGGGCGAAGGCGGCGTCCAGCAACGCTCGGTAGAGCTCCCTCGGCACACAACTTAACCAATACGGCGAAGAGCTGTGGTCGCTCACCACCTCCCGGGCGCACAGGTTCACCAAAGACAGGACCATCTGTGCACAAATGAGGACGGCATCCGAGATTATTACTGCAAATCAAATGACAGATTACAGCATGTTGAATAATTAACATGAGAGTAAAGAATCGTCAAACCTTTATTTCTCCAGAATGCCCCGAAAAACACTTTGGTGTTTCTAAAGCAGCTACAAAATGATCTCCTTCATCACACTGTAATCCTGCAAACTAACTACATGTTACATTCAATTAGACTCGTTTAACAGGCATCTGAATGTCACGAGCGTCTTAAATGTCTACCAACCCTAAATATAGGATTTAATATGCTCAACCTTTAGCGGGTTGCAGATAATTAATGCCTGCTTTATGGCTTGAGAACAATACGCCGAACATGAGCAACGGACATGTAAAATATAACTCTGTGCGATCTAGATGAATCTTAAAAATGATTTAAATATCTGGAGTGTTTTTCCATGCCTTTCCGACTCCCTACCCGATGATGTTTACTACTGAACATAGTCGCCCTTTGATGACGCAAAAAATATGCATTTATTTGGCGACAAATAACAGCGACGATGTGTACGGACAAAATATCCCATGGTCAACGAGAAAGATCATATGTAATAGCGGAAGATTTGCAACTTCTAACCCGAAAGAATTGATTTTGAGTTTTCATAATATATACATTTTATCGCAAACAGCTTAAGGTCAACAAATGGATTGCTAGTGGTTCATTTTATATGTATTATAGGGCGAGCACACAGGTTTTTCTGTAAAGAGTGATTGTTACACTAGCTCTTTGACGGCGATAAAGTTAGTTTCACATTTTACATTCATTAGACATTCGGTTTCATACCAATTAAACTCTTAGGGCCTATGTTTTGAGCCGTAACTAACTCAGATAGACATAAATATATGCCCTGTACAAGGCACAAGGCTTAATTTTTAAAAAAATAAGAATTAACCATATAAATTAATTAAACAATTCAACTACATTACTATAAAACCAATACTAACATGTTCAGAAAAACATCCCTGTTATTGCACAAAGCTCTGGTTTTGGAATTAGCATTTTATGCGTTTTATAATATTTTTTTTACAAATTTTAATGTATACAATAATACAAATCCATTAAACAACACCATTTGATTTGAAGGTATCAAACCAACTGTAAAAATCTCTAAATATTATTCCCTATAATGCACAAGGCTTGTTTTCTATGATTATTCCTTTATTGTTTTTATATACAGTACTGAAACAGTATTTTTGATATGTTTAATATCTACCTACTTCTGCATGTGTAGGTGCATAGGATTAAACACAAATCCAGGTAGTAAGGCAGAATGTGTTAGAAAATTAGGACAGAGTCACTGAAATGAAGAGATAAAAGTGAATGTTAAAGAAATAAGCCCAAACTGGTGATTAACCTGTACTTTTATTGTCACAGATGCTCAATCATCATGTCTATTTTAAATCCTATCTGGCAACAAGACACAGATTCCTTTCACATTTTTCTTTCAGCACTGTTATTTAAAAAAAAAAAAAAAAAAATCACATTATGAAAAATGGACAGATTCGGGTACACCAGCCTTGAAAGCTTCAACAGTATTTGGCTTGCATGTTTACCGTTCAGCTATTTCAAAATAACAACAGTTGGTAAACTCATAGCAAAACCCACATTATAAGAAAGGCAAAAAAAAACAAAACAACAACAACAAAAAAAAACCTTTTCGCAGCAACAAAAGTGAGACTTGCAGACATTTAATAATAATAATAATAATAATAATAAAAATCAGTGCAGTGTACATTAAAATAGATGAATTTCAAATAATTAAGTTTACCAAAAAAGCTTTATAGTTCAACCTTATATAAAGATTTCAAGAAAGTAAGTCTAAAATGTCTAGAGCTCCAGGATCACTGGTTTAAATCCCAAGAAACATATGCAGAGGGGGAAAAGTACCTGTTAGTTAGTTTTGTTAAAAAATACTTAAAAAAAAAAAAAACACACTAAAAAATGACAACATTCAGATACACAAGCTTCAAACCTTACACATCTTAAAACAAACAAAAACAAACAAAAAAACAACAACTGTAAAATATGAAATATTAGGAGAACCAATAAAACAGAGGGGCATAAATCCAGAAGGCATGCAGTCTTTGTATTCCAAAGTGTGTTCAAAATCTCTTCTGTCAAAATGCTGGTGTCTGAATGTGGCTTTCATTCACTCCTAGGATGAACTGGTTTCCAGTGGTTTTTATTTGTCTCAGCCAGTGCCTAAATGAGTCCATGTCAAACCTTGTCCAAGCAGCTCTCCTGGAATTCTTCTCAGCCACAGTTTCTGATCTTCTTTAGAGGCAAATGGGAGGTGTAAAATTAACTATTATTTCTTCTCCTCGGTCCACGTTGAAGTGAAAATGAATCTCACTCTTTTAAGAAATTCCCCGTAAAATAAAATTGAAAGTTTTTTTTTTTTCCCCTCAAAAAAGAAAGAAGAAATTGGGTGCAAAGTTAACAGCGAGGCCCTTTGGCTGAAGCGCAGATTGTCATCCCTGAGAAAGTTTAGACACACAGAGCTCGGGGGAACCTGCAAAACGGAACAAAAGAAAACTTTTTAAAAGACTATGGCAAACATGTATATCAGAGATGGCTCGCAGTCCTATTACATATTGAAAAAAACCCAGTTGTGTTTTTTACAGTTTTAATGGTCTAACTTGAGCCCTTATGGATTATATGGTGTATAAAGATGTCTCCTTTAAAATGATCTCACCTGTCTTCCATGAAGCTGTCCACTTCATCTTCATCATCCAGCTCCATGTCCAACTCATTGTCAAGGCCACTGCGACCATAGCTACTGAGGACACTGAACAGAAGATGAGGATGTTAAAAAAAAAAAAAAAAAAAGGCTAGTAAATTACTTTTGTAACGTGGGTACAGTGAGTGCTTACCGACCTGACTGAGCGACAAGTGAAGAATACAATGCGTTTAAGCTTCTTGTTGTAAAAGAAGTAGTTGAAGGACCACAGGCTGCCTTCCTCACCGAAGGGGTCAGAGACAAGGTCTGGGTTGTAGCTACAAACAAAATAAGAATGGCTGTTATTTAAATACTGTACAGAACATATTTAATGAGGGAGAAATCATTTCTTTACTCATCACACACCTATAGATGTCACAGCCCTGCAGGTTTATTTCTTGATCAATGGCATTCCACAGTTCTGGGCCTAAAGAGTTAAACTGCTCCCCCACAGCAGAAAAAAGGCTGCTGTTAACAGAGTCAACCACCTGGAGGACACAAACAGACTGTTAGCAAACAATCATACTAAACTGCATATTTTCCAGTTTATGGGACCTTTTGAATCACAAAAATGTGTGAATTACTTGTCCTAACTAGTCAAACATAGTTTGTCTGAACAAAGAATTTCATATTGAGGTATATTACTGACAAGTTAAATTTTGAGTTCCCAGCATGCACTGCAACATGTATAAATTTTTTGCTATTCGCTGACATTTTGGGCTGTTATTTTGTCATTACTGTTATTTGTTGTTCTACATTTGTTGATTTTCACCATTCTTGAGGTTAGTGTGTCAAGTGTTGAGGTTCATATACAACCCTTTCAAACTACATCTCAAATATCTTTGTTTCGCAAGGATATTATGAAAAAACAAGATTGATTTACTGTATCATTAACTGAAAATTTGAAAGAAAGTTGTAGTTGCCTATACAAAGTTATTGGTGGAATTAAGCATTTTACAATTATTGAACATATTAAAACTGGCAAAAAAGGAGTGTTATTTAGGACAATTAAGACAATCATTGAGAGAACTTATAAATCTGATCATCTACATAATTTTGCTTTGAATTTTTAACTTCTCAACAATTCCTGACAGTGCATTTAAAAACTTTTGTACCTGACATTTAATAATATAACATCACATTATCATGATACAATGGAAACCAGTCATACTAACCCAGTTAACACTGGGCTCTCGGCTGAACTCATGGGCACGGGCAGCACTGAAGTCATAATCAGGCCGGAACGACTCGTTCAAGGTTGTGATAAGGTAGAACAAGGTCTTCCTGCAACACTTATCACTTAGTGGGTTTTCTCCATCCTCCCCACTCTTCCCCAATCTAAAAGGAATCGCATGAGAGATTGTGGAGTGTAACCACAATAGTTGAGGTGAAGCCTGTGGTTGTGTGTTAAGGCTTACAGGTTAGGGCTCGGAGCACTGCTGGACTGAGGGGGTGACAGAGCTTCAAGAACATGTGGCTCCCCCTCCTGACAGAACTGCTTAAACATGTGTTTGTCATCACCAGCCATCTTGCATGAGTAGCTCTCGATCCTACAGATAGGAAAATAGAAAAGAATACAAAAGACATTGATTTGATTATTATACTAACAAACAAACAATTGTACACACAAATATCGGCAAAATATATTGTTTGGGTTCTATATAAGATACAACAAACTTTTGTATTGCAGTTATAAAATCCCAACCTTGACTGCTGGACTTTTCCAAACCTATATTTTTAGACTTGGCTAAAATGTCACATCTACATGTCACATGACATGGGAATATCGTGTGTTTATCTTTCTGGCTTATGCAAGAGAGGTTGTGCAACTTTAGACAGTTCTAGTAACAGTCCACAGACATGATTATTTATAGGTGAAGGGCAAATAGCAGGACGTGGAGGAGAATCATATGATTTGTGACACTGTAGCCCACTTTCTTCAAGTGGTGTTGAAGCTCCATAAATCAGTGTAAGAAACAAGCAAACAGTGGAGAACAAAGGTTGAACTGTATCATAAACTGTAAATGAGTGTCTGCTGTGTGTAAAGAGTCTGGTGTGTAAAGACCAGTTTGAGTAACGACACGTCAGACCGAACTAGACAGTTTGAAAGTAGGGCTGTAACAAGATACTGATACTTAGTAAACAGAGATGGTACCAAGGCAACTGTGCATGCACTGGTTAGGCTCTTCACTAGTTGTACACGTACACTTGACGATGCCATTATGAGCACATTTAAAAGAGATATATATATATATATATATGGTATTGGCATCTGTGCTCTGAGATACCACATTTGATCTCTCTGTACTGTACTCTAATCCAATAACATGATTAAATGCTAAAGAAGCTGGCAGATCATATGAAACTCAGCTGTGTTTACATGGACCCCTAAATAACCACAGTGGTATGTGTTAGAGGACACTACAATCTGCGTCACGGGTACAACAATCGCGTTTCTATTCACGGTATATCAGACCCCCTTATCCTTAGTAACATCTTCACAAAATGAAAGAAAACAATACAATACAGTTTTAAACCCAACAGCAAAGAGATAACAAAAAAAACAAGTGTACAAGTAGAGAAAGCTCAAATAAAATGGGTTCAATACCACTTACATCAGCACTGTGACATTGTTTGAAGTTGTTAAATGTATAGAACTACTGAACTACACAGTTGCTAAAATATCACATCATGTCAAAAGAGTGTGTCAAGTAGTATTGCTATCATTTTAATAATTCAGCAACTTTCTTACTTCTGCTGGTTTCTGCACTGAGCTGACACATGCTGTTTGCAGAGTAAAAGCTAAAACACTTGCACATGACACTGACACTAAAATAACCACAGGAAGAATCAAAATATGTGTGTGTTGATGTGTGACAGGATGTTCACCAGAACAAACACCTGAACACAAGAATTAAAGTAAAGCAACCTAAATCCTGGGTTACTGCTCCCTTTGACCAATGAATTTCCATGAATTTTCCAGTTGTTTGCGTGTACTGGATAAGGATTCTTAATATTTTTACAGAGCCTGCACTCAGAAAGAGACATTTGTACCCAATTAAATATTTTAGAACTGTGTATTCACTATTATGTGCATTCATTCTAGTCATTTACATTATTTTAAAGGGATAGTTCACCCAAAAGTGAAAACTGTCACCATTTACTCACTCTAAACACAAATTATGGTATTTTAATGAAACCAGAGGAAATTTATGTCCCCTCATTGACAGTTCATTCCACAAAAACTTTAAAGATTCATGATGAGATCTTAAAAATCAAATATGAATAGAATATAAATAAAGTGATTTAATTCTAGTCTTCTGAGGAGAAGCAATCACTTTATATGATTAACAGATTTAATTTAAGCTTTTATTCATATATAAACATTGATCAACACACATACATTGAGCACTATATAAAAGTGTTGAAGAGTCAAAGTTTGGAATGACATAAGGGTGAGTAAAATTATTATTTTTGGGTGAACGCTTTAAGAATTTGCAAAGTCTGAACACACTTTAAATTTTGTCATATTCCCAGGTGTTACAGGGTACCCACATTTTTTTTAAATCACAACTCAGAGTTCGAAAATGTTCAAAGAAAAAAATAATACCTGCCAAGGATGTTAGCGTCTCCAGTTTCAACACACAGCTGGGAGCTCAATGCCTCAAAACGGGAATTCTCTAAAAGCTTCATAGCTGGAAAACAAAACACATACACCCACTTAACAGAAGCCAAACATCTCTGTTTCATTGTTTGTGAATAACCTGTTACAATATAAACAATTTATTGATGCAACTAGTTGTATCGAGTTCAGATGAAACACTGTAATGGAGATGCCCAAATGGAAACAGTTGGGTGCGTGTAGCGTTGCTTATTTACATGCAAAGTTAAAGGACTCCCGCTTAGTGCGTTTCATATTTTATTTTCAAATTTACTTTTGCACATATTGACTGCATAATTGTCTGTATAAACAAGAAAATAGTAGCCTATGTTTATTTAAATAAATGGCATTAATTGCAAAAACAATAGACCACACATAAAACTGCATTACAAGATGGATTATTTGTTGACTTTACATCTGCAACTGTAAGACAATCGTAACAGCATATCTGCCTGTCCCCCTACCCCCAAAAACAACCTATGCACTTCCTACTTTATAAACCGACCTGGGCGTGTGGGGTAAAAAAAAAAAAAAAAAAAAGACTAAAGTGAGGACATTTTACTGCCAAAATAATAGCAAACAAGACAAAATTACATTATGAAAGAGCAAAGTGGTTTAGGAATAAATACATTCGATTATTTACATCGAGCAACTGACCTACTACGGACCAGCTATGCTTTTTAATATTGACGACATATCACAGGGTATCAATTGTAATGCTTACCTTAACTGTTGTACTGCCACTTTCCAGATAAAAAGATCTGAGAGAATGGAGTAACGTTAGTAAGTTCGGCTCACAGACAGTTCGGTTTACGGAGTTATTGTCCAACTAACAACACAATACAAGCTAAAATGCTCTGGCGTCTACGCGCGGTGCGGGACAGCAATAAAATCCGTTGTACAATGTAAATTCAGTATATTTGAAAATGACTCGGTCGAGACTGACATATTCTGCAGGCGTGTTCTCTTACAGAAAAGCTTCTTATTTGGACTAAACGCAACATAAAATTCAGCGATTGTGTCGAGCTCCAAGACAACGACTGCAGCAGCATCCCCTTAACGTTACTTGACCTAGAACAAATTTACCTTCTGAAAACGATTTAAGCGTCGGTTTTAAATGACGCGACTTGATCAACTGATGCTTAAATTAGCAGTTGTGACCTCTCGCTAACGATTATGTCTCTTATTTCTTGTCTTATTCGTAAAAATCTCGAAAACATCCAACGACAGTCTCTATATCCGAAAACAGTGTACAAACCCCGCCTCTTAGCAGTCTGAAATATTTCTGTTGATGATGACCACACCCACTGTGTGTTCTGGAAAATAATATGGACACTTCTATTGGCTACTTAGTCTGTCAATCAAATGTACTAGTCATTCTATTGGCTAACTGGTCACGTCATTTAAATCATGTCCAAAGAGCGAATTATTTGCAAAGTGTTTATTTTTTTGTGTATTGGAAAATGTAACATGTTAACATTTTAAAGACAGATTATTTATGCATTGTATGCCGAGGTGTTATGCATAGTTAGAAGCTGTTATGATGTTTTGAGATGGTGTTTAGAATGCTAAGTGGTAATTCGATCCACTGCTAGTGGGACGCGACAGTTAGGACGTAAATTAGCCCCCAGTTCATCTGTAAATTAAAGGCCCGGTTTCATAGACAGGGTTTAGCCTAAACCAGGATTAGGCCATAGTTCAATTAGGACATTTAAGTAATTTTTATAAACATGCCTTAGAGAAAAGCATTACTGGCGTGCATCTTAAGACAAAACAAAGGCACTGACATGTTTTAAGATCAGTCAGTGCAAGTTTCTTTCATTTGAAACAGTTCAGATTTACATTTTAGTCTAGGACTAGGTTCCAGCCTTGTCTGTGAAACCGGGGGAAAGTGCCTGAATAAGAGAGAATGTTTATTTATTTATTTATTTATATAACGTTGAACTTTTTCTCGGATCATCAACATAAAAAACAATAAATTCTAAAGAGTAAATATGATCTCATTTTTTTTTATAACTAAATCAGTTAATGTTACTGTTTCGTATACAATCTAACTTGCAAATGGCTAAACTGAACAAACCAGTTAGACGAATGGTTTTGCTACAGTAGCAATTATTATTATTATTTATTTTTATTTATTTATTTTTGGAATATAAAACAATAGTAAAACCATCCAACATATTTACTATGATTTTACTACAGTTTTCACGGTTTAACAGTGATATATAAGGTATAATTAAACCTAAGTAAGAACATAAAAGCACAGTAAATCACAGCCTAACCGGCCTAAACAGTGTTTTTGTGCAATCATAACTGTAACGACAGTTAACATCCCCACAGTTACATTACAGTTAGTTTCATGAGATGAAATTTAAGCTTGACATGGAAAATTGGGATATCCCCTAGATGAGTAAGCAGAGTGTGTTTGAGTGTGTTTTCGGCAGGAGGCGCAGCAGCTTCTCTCATAGTGTAAAATGTCTGTCTCTGCTTGAGCCGTGTTTCTTCCTGCTCTGACGCTGGGCTGCCCTCAGTCAGAAACTTAAACAAAGATGACAAGGCCGCTACTTTTGTGCAAGTGTCCGGATCAGGGAGTCGTAGCATATCTCCAAACATCATATTAGCACACAAACCCGTCTGGTACTGGAGTGTCAACACGATATATTCCCGCCTGAAGTAGTCACTCGGCGGCGACATGTCGCTGAGCTCAGGCGGGTGGACTCACACACCTCCGCCGGCCCAGTCTTCATCGTCTCATCTCGGCCATGAGGCCTCGCAGTCGGCCTGCAGTACTGTTTTGATGTCGGTGAAGGTGTCAGTATGCCACTCAGGTATACGACCGCTTTGTCTCCCGGGGGCCGGAGACGAATCTCTCCGTCTTCAGCTGAGCATGGACCCGGGGAAGGCAGGGGAATTCCGCCTCGCGTTACGGGACGTCAGCGGAACAGGGGCTGGACGCAGTGTGGTGAGAAAATGTCGAACTTGCATTAAGTTTCAGTCTGCGGTGCTATGAATACTGGTGAAGAGTTGATTTAGAAAAGCGCAACACAGTAGTATTTTCATTCCAGAAGTATCTGCGCTAGGCATAATATCGCTGCCCTCTGTTTGATGTAGAGCACACATGAGTGAATCACATGTTGTTTTGCTAGTCTTTGTTGTTGAAATCCATCCTCCACCCCCAAATGATCAGAGTTGAGTCATAAATACACTTAATGCTCTTCACGCTACCTGTACATATTTAGTATTAGTTGACACAATAATACTTCTGATCAGCATTGATACTTTTATTTGCTGTAATAGACTGATAAATAAAAAGAAAGTGAAACTACCTCTCCTGTAAATCTGTTGATATGGACTTCGTTATTATTATGTGTATATACATAAATGTAAAACAATAATAATAATAATAAGTTAAACCTATTATTTCATTTCAAATACGTTTAATATTTAATTCTTGTCTAGGATTGTATTATTTGGGGACATTATGACCAATTAGATATCCAGGAGTAGTGCACTACTACAGTTTGCGTATCAAATTCATTGCATTTGTCCATTATACCCAGGTAGAGATTCCAAACAGAAATAATATTATTTTATTTTACATTTGAGTCCTGCTATCTCTTTGAAATATCATTACACTCATGATCCTGAAAATGTTGTTTTGAAAAGATAGCTCTTATGTACCCAATGATGAATATAACCAGATAAAACAATAAGGACAATTTAATG
Organism: Tor tambroides; assembly: GCA_021397915.2. NCBI lineage: Eukaryota > Metazoa > Chordata > Actinopteri > Cypriniformes > Cyprinidae > Tor > Tor tambroides. The sequence continues at coordinate 21,550 of JAFVLL020032805.1, forward strand.
AAAATATTTGATGGGCCGACAGCTTGTAATAGTGAAAAAATGCCTAATTATAAGTTAGTAGATGATAATAGGTTTTAAATAGGCTAGGTCATTTATTTGCTTGTGAGAAATGGATATTTCCTGGACTATATTATTTTAGTCATGAAATCAATGAATTATGTTAAAGTAAATTAACTCCATTAGATTTTGTGTCTCTGTGTTTATTTTCATTCAGTCCATTGCTGAGTTTGACCTCAAGACTGTTTGCTATGAAGTCAAGTCCCCACAGTGCCATGAACTGAGTTTGACAACACCACCACATGATCGTATCACTTTCAACTTCCGCTGTGAGCAGGAAGCACAGGAGTGGGCCACTGTGGTGATGTCATCACTCCGTGAGGCGCAAAGAGGTTTGCCTTCCTTCTGCTTTCTTCCAACAATTTGTCACTTTTGTTCATTCATTCTGCTATAAATCCGGGTACATACAATAAGATATATTATAATCCTTTACGATTGTTGCTTGTTAGACTATACGAACATGATCCCAGCTATAAGTCATGTTACACTGGGATCTCAATTGTCATTACTTCAGACTGTACGACAGTCAAGACTCATTAAAAAAGGACATATGCAAGAAGATTCGTCCTGAGTTTTTACATCAATCTGTGAGACGTTCAGTGTCAATGAACTGCATTCACACACAAAATTGAAATGGTGGCTAGCAAACAAAAACAAACTCTAGCGTTAATTTTCATCATGGCTTGTCTTAAAAAGAAAAATGGAAGAAGAAAAAACAAAGATGATGAGTGTGGATAACGTGGTCTGTGTTTTTTGTTTTTGTTTTTTTTTGTCTCCCTTTTCCTTTTAATGGTTCTTGATTTGATGGTTGTCATAGGAGAAGCTACATGCAAGCCTGCCTCAAAACTGATTGTCATTAATGTAATTCATTGCAATTTTCATTAATCGGCTGTTTTGGCACACACCTCAAAATAGCAATCAAAGACTAAAGATTTTGACCTAGGATCAGAGGAATCTTTTAGGATTTGCAAAATTTGTCTCAGATGGCCAAATTGTGGCCAAGATCGTACAGTGTGCACCTGGCTTAATTGTGTATTTCCTGTAGTTTTGTATAATGGCTTTACTTTTCCTTTGACTTTTACTGTTTTGTTCTGGGCTTGTCTCTTGCTCTTCTTTTCAGTGGCAATTAGTTCCTCCAATGAAGAAAGACGGCTACCTCCTCAGCCTCTGGATACACAGAGCAATGCTCCCATGCCGCACACAGGTAACCAATTGTGTTCTTGTTTTAATTTTCTGCTCACGATCTGCTTGACCCTGTTGCCAAACAATAAACAAAGTGTCAATTGTCTATTATGTTGATGCAAATATCTCTGTCGCACCCACTTGTTCTCCTTCCATTTCCGATTCTTCCTTCTATCCTGCTCCTTATCCATCCAACTTTCTCATTCTTGTCCTTATACATTTTCACCCTTTCTATTTTTCTCTCTAGAGGAGATATGTGTGGAGCTGGTTAACGCAATAGAGGCAGGTGATGTTCGGGCGGCATCTGTCTGTGCATCATCTTTAGCTAAACAGAGAGCTGCTCTGAGCATTCAGCTATCTAAACGAAATTACACAGACACTGAAATTAGGTAAATTTCATGTTTACAGACACTGACCCACTCAGTTTAACAATGTGTCCAAACCAGACGGAAAGCAGCAAGTGACATAAGATGTCTATTGCGTGTTGAAGGATTAGTTCACTTCCAGAATGAAAATGATAATTTACTCACCTGATAATTCACTCACCCCCATGTCATCCAAGATGTTTATGTCTTTCCTTCTTCATTCGCAAAGAAATTACGTTTTTTGAAGAAAACTTTTCAGAAATTTTCTCCCTGTTATGGACTTCATTGGTGGCCAATGGGTTGAAGGTCCAAACTGCCGTTTCAATGCAGCTTCAAAGATGAGCATTTATGGTTAAAAAGTATATACATTTTTATTTTTCTTAGAAAATGACCAATCGTTTTGATAGATAAGATCCTTATTCCTCAGCTGGGAATGCGTAGAGCCCTTTAAAGTTGCATTGAAACTAAACTGCAATTTGGACCTTCAACCTGCTGGCCACTGCTGAAGTCCACTATATGGAGGAAAATCCTGCAATGTTTTCCTCCAAAACCTTAATTTCTTTTCGACTGAAGAGAGAAAGACATGAACATCTTGGATGACATGGGGTTGAGTAAATTGTCAGGAAATTTCCATTCTGGAAGTAAACTTAACCTTTAATTATGTTTTATAAAGGAATTTAAGTTGTTTTTTTTTGTTTGTTTGTTTAAAAGGATAGTTCACCCAGAAATGAAAATTAATTTATGCATGCTGATGTTGATCCAAACCTGTATGACTTTATTTCTTCTGTGGAACACAAAAGATGATGTACTGCAGAATGGACAAACTATCTTCTTTTGTGTTCCACAGAAGAAAAACAGGCCAAACAGGTTTGGATGAATGTCAGGGTGAGTAAATAATGACATCATTTTCATGCATGGGTGAATAATAATTTACACCAACTCAAAACACATTTTCACGTCTACACACACGTTTTGTTTTCCAAGCAACTCTGATCTCAGCTAATGGATTGATTTATCATGCAGCTTGGCTGTGGTGGTAGAGGATGCATCCTTTTCTTGTTGTGTCACGGTGAAAGTCTTCCCTCACTCCACAATTGGTGCTCTCAAACAGCAGGTAGGTGCAGGTTAACATTAACCAAATAAACATTATTTCTTGTCATTCTTTCAGGGCCATGCAGTTCTCACAATTACCTTAGTTACCTTAGTTAGCTTTGCTAATGACACAGTTTTTGCTCTCTAAGGTCTTCACAGACTATGGTTTTCATCCACGTGTGCAACGCTGGGTCATCGGCCAGTCTTTGTGCTCTGGCCACCGCTCTTTGGCTTCTTATGGAGTTCAGCGAGATGGCGACACTGCGTTCCTTTATCTCATTTCTGCCCATCAGGCTCGTCTCAGTCGAGGGCTTTACCAACAAGATCAGGAGAATGCTTTGCTCATGCCGGCTTTGGTGCCAACAACTAATCAGCCCCACCAAGAAGCAGTTACCAATGGGCCAGCACTGAACACAGCCTCAAGACCATACAGCACTCTGCCTACAAGACTTCATAACAGCCATAATACCCTGAGTGTGTATTCCCAGACCACCAGTCAAAATCATAACATGCATTTACACATAGACCTCAAACAGTTAGTTATTAAAAGTAATGCCTTCTGCAAAATGTGCCTCCAGTTTATTACAACCATGATCTCTTAGGTAACAGTGCGGGAAGTGCAGAGAGGTTGGGTTTGGGTGATATTCGTGACCTCATCAACCTTGAGCTGCCACAGTTGAATGAAGCCCTGGCGCCCAACAGAACAAGCACCCAGGTACAAAATTATGTGAACACAGTTTTTCTTTAACATAAAGCACAGACATTTTATACTATATTGAGACTTTAATAATATGTGATCCTGGACCACAAAACCAGTCATAAGTTTATACATCATTTGAAAGCTGAATAAATAAGCTTTCCATTGATGCATGGTTTGTTAGGATAGGACAATATTTGGTCGAGATACAACCATTAGAATATCTGGAATCTGAGGGTGCAAAAAAATCTAAATATTGAGAAAATCGCCTTTAAAGTTGTTCAAATGAAGTTCTTAGCAATGCATATTACTAATCAAAAATGAAGTTTTTAGATATTTACGGTAGGAAGTTTACAAAATATCTTCATGGAACATGATATTTACTTCATATTCTAATGATTTTTGGCATAAAAGAAAAATGGATAATTTTGACCCATACAAGAATGCATTTTTGGCTATTGCTATACCTGTGCTTCTTAAGAGTGGTTTTGTGGTCCAGGGTCACATATTTGAAATAACATAAACAGGAAATATGTATCACAAAAGCAACGCGTATGCAAATACATAGATGTACACGTGAGATTATGGTGCTTATTTGAATACTTGTTTTTGTGGGTATGTAGCTGGGATGGACCTGCCCAACCTGTACGTATATTAATAAACCGACACGTCCCGGCTGTGAAATGTGTAGCGCAGACAGACCTGAAGGCTACACCGTTCCCGGCAACTACAGACCAGATGCTCTGGAGCTAAGACGCATTCAACAGGAAAAAGAAGCAATAAGGCAGTACCAACAGGTGAGGCTTGCTAAATTCAGTTGAGAAAGCATAAGCACATTTTGCACAATAGTTCTGCCTGCCACCACTGGAATATTCCACTTTGTTGTTGTGATGCTTGTGGAAATCATTTGGAACAAATGAGACTGGCATGATGCTTTTGCTGTTGGCTTAAACACCTCATGCACACCAACCATTTTAGATCTACGCTCACACCCAGGTTTAGGACAAAATCCTCAGTTTGGCATAGTAATTTGGTTCGTATTCATATAAATTGAATGAGAATTAAATGTAGACTCTATTTACAAATATTTTGGCGATTTTTTTTTTTTTTTTTTTGTTGTTGTTTTGTTTTGTTTTGTTTCGTTTTTTGTTTTAGAATATTAGAGCATATCAGCTGTTGAACAGTGTTGTGTCTGTTCCAAAATTTACAGATAGCCTTTTTTCAAAATGTAGTAGTGAATTTGTGATGAAACTTAAGTCGTGGCAGAACTTTTCTTTTATATCGTGATGTACGTCTGAGTGTAACAGATTATCGAAAAGAAAAAATGTAGGGTGGGGACTGAAAAACGGAGGCAGAAGGCATTTTCACTGAAAGATCCAGTTATGATGTTATGATTAAAAATTATGAGGTAAAAGGAAGCATATACATACAAATCGTTCACAATGAGATCTGTAACATGCATTTAGAAAACAGACTGAATTTTCATTTTGTGCTGACTTTAAATATAATAGCAAATATAAGTGCTCATTTAATTTCAGCAATTTTTATGCATCTCATTTGTTATCATTTAAAATGTTTTATTTATACATCAGTATTATATTAGCCATTGGTGACTCTCCTCTTTAGAAATCATCATCAGCCATTAAAAAACCCATATCAGCTGACCACTATTAAAGAGCTACTTTTACTCCTCTAAGGGTTTTTGGGTAGGATAAAGCCTGAGTTCTGATTGACTCCTCAGTCTGAATCTCTTCTCTTTTGTCTCTATTTTTTTTTAAGGAGAAAGGGAGAAGAGAGGAGCTGAGGGGCAACAACTCACTACTGCACAACCTCGACCAGGACTACTGACTCCCGTGTGCACACACTTTCAGTGCATAGTCTCAACTAACAAACCAGGCACACACATACTCCAAATGCAGCTATAGTACAGCTGGTATACTGCACAACTTGTATATGCCCGAACAGTTCACTGCTAATGAATTTGATTCATGCCAACTTCATATATTCAAGTGGAGCTTTTTACAAAAGCTACACGTTAAAACCAATTTCAAAAACACCTTTACAATTAAACACTGCAGTAGTCATACAGAGGGTAACTTTTATAATATTGTGGCAAAGACATCTATGAAGCCGTTACTTCAGTTGGTCTAATAAGATGCTTTGTTGGACTGTCTTGGTTTAAAATGTTATTCAGGTACAGACTCTTTTAATGCGCAGAAGCCTCAAGCAGATGACGTATACTGTATATCTTTGTAAGCAGATGTAAGAAATGACTCTTACTGCACATCTTTTGTAGGAATGTAGAGCATCCATTTATGTAAACTGTTTAATACAAGTTCAGGCTGATCTTGTCTGACAGTATCTTGTAAAATAGTTTCAAATTCTCATACATTCAAGAGCTGAATGATTTTAGTCTTGCAATTTTTGAAGTGACAGTTTCAGTTCAGAGATTATAGATCCCTTAATACTACTATCTCAGCATCTTTTTTTCATTGTAGAATGACTTATTGGGTTCTGTGATATATCATCCAATAATGCACTTTTGTTAACTAAACTAAACACCAACTTTTACCTTGCCCTACATCACTGCAGACTGCAGCTGCTCACACAATAAAGTAAATAAAGAGAGGCAAAAATAGTTCATGAAAACGGTGTCTGACATGCCAAACCTGTGCCATAGGACTGTGCAACACAATCTCACATTCTGTTTTATATTTTGACTAATTGGTGGCTAATTCGTATGATTTCGTATGATCTTATTTGTATGTTTTTGTGCATATTTCCCACTGACAGTTGGGTTTGGGGGTGGATCTTCATACTTGCTTGAATCACATACAAAACACATACGAAATCTCCACCTTATTAAAAAAAGTTACGTTTTCTCATGAGATCGGTCTGGACAGTGTTGTGGAAACCTGACTCTGTTTGGCCAAACTCATAAATGCATGCATGCATGCTAAGAAAACACATGTTGGATACATGTTTTCTCCTACAGAATTTTGGACTCCAGCAAAAAGACATAACTTGTTGAAAAATGTTGTAGCCGTTTTTTGTTTTTTTTTGTTCATACTGTTAGAAACTTACTAATATTTTAGCTGGCAAAAATATGAAGAAAGAGCATTTAGTAACTACCACAGTGCCCATGAGCAATGCACTTAACCCCAAGTTACTTTATGAGGACTCGCAGTTAGTATATTATGGATAAAATCTGCTAAATGATGAGTAGGCTTAACCAGTGTGAGTGGGAAAGAAACAGAGGAAGACATGTTTTGGTCGGTTCAGTCAGGGCTGTAATGTAGCATAACTTGTTTGTCTGTATGACTGGGCTTGATTCTTTCATGTTAACTCAAGTTTAAAATAGCCTTGAATTTAAGAAAGACAAATGTCTATGCAAATTAACTGTGACAAACTCAAATAAAGTTCTTTTAATAGGTACATACCATTCACACCTGGGTGTCTTCTGTTTTTGTTTTTATCTGTTTTTTTTAATATGCATACACTGAGCATAAGTAATAGTTCTGGTATGTAAGTGATTGCATTCATGTTGTATTTATTCACAGATATTGTGTAAACTACATATATATTACAATTGCATATAACAATTGCATTTATTTATTTATGTGATTTGGGTGTCACTTTATTTTATAGTGTTCATGTATTTAGTCATATTAATTAATTACATGTGCTCTCATCAGTATAGAAGTTAATTACAGTAATGTGTAATATAAAAATGTAAAATTTAAAAAGTAAATTATTCACATATATAATTATTTATTCATATATTTATATATATATACATATATATATATATATAAAATTTACCTTTTGTGTGTATGTGTATGTATTTATATGTATATGTGCAGATTAAGACACAAACTCACAAATGTTATTGGGATCCTGTATGTTTTAGACCCCCTTTCTGTCACACCAATCTTCAAGATACAGTCAGAAGTAATAGCACATGCAATGTTTTCCTTCACATGGTCTATCAATGGATGCCCATACATGTGTACTTTAGTTCTGACAGATACTCTTTCTGTGTCTGTAGGCCAGAGAAGCAGAACGCAGAGAGAACTTTGCACGTCTGGTGCAGATGGATGGACAGGATCTGGTTCCTAACCCAGAGAGAGTGGAGTGCAGGATCTGCTATGTGGAGCTTGAGCCTGGCGAGGGAATCCTGCTCCGAGAGTGTCTCCACTGCTTCTGCAAGTGAGGAAGACTGAGAGTGTGCTACTGCAGCACATACATAGTGACGTGTTGTTCTATATTGTCATGCAGTAGTTAAGAGAACCCTCTGTGTTTCAATGTGTAGAGAGTGTCTGCGCTCTGTGATTCTGATGTCGGAGGATCCTCAGGTGGCATGTCCATACAGAGACGAGGCCTACGCCTGCAACTGCATCTTGCAAGAAAGAGAAATCAGAGCTGTGAGAACTCAGTCATTCATACGGCTTTTATTTTGTCTACAAAACTACACTGCTGTCTGGTATTCACAGGCTGATGAGAAGTGTCTGTAGTTGTCTGTCATTCTCTCACTCTACTGTTGTGACACTGTCCATGGTGCTGGAGTGCAAATGACAGGAGACCTGAAGCAATGCTGCTCTGAAAGGCTTTTAATGACAGTGCCATTGTTTAAAATGACAAGTGCTGTCAAAACTTACTGTATGGAGTCATTTTGTAGCTTCATCCATATATACCAGTATAATTTTAGTGACATTGAGATACTATTATAATTTTTGTTATTATTTTAAGCAAGTTTTATTTGTTTTCTGTTTATATATATATATATATATATATATATATATATATATATATATATATATCCCTCTATGGCATGAATTTTTATTTTGGATCAAAAAAAATATTTCACCCCATTTTTTGGGAGCTTGGGGGTCACTGATAATGTATTCATTATAAAATGTGCCCCCCCACCCCTGAATCAGATATTGGTTTGTTACCTCAGGGCAACACTGTGCGATAAGGGTATTGAAACACCAAGGTTTTCTATATAAGTGGAATATGGAAAACAAGCAATATAAGCATTAAAAAAAGTTTTATTTCGACAAATATCAAATAAACAATTATCGACAAGTATCAATACAACTGGTTCCAACTAATCACAAAAAACAAAAAATTAATAAATCAAACTAATAAATCAAATCTGCTACTAATTACAAATAACACCTCATGTATAAATGTTTCTCGCATTTCATAGACATATAAACCAACAGTTTATGTTTTAGTATATAAATAAAAATAAAATAAGTCTTTCAACAATCAAACATACTTCCTTACATATGAATGCACATGCATATATTTTTTTAAACAAAGTTATTTAAATTTAAACATGTTAAAAAGTGATGTTTATCTTACCAATTTTTGTGACTTTGCTTCCTAAAAGAATTGCCCCACACCCCCAAAAAGGCTACATCCACTTTAGAACCTCATTTCATTGAACAAACATGTCGGGTGATATTATATATGTATATTTTCTTACTAAAAAAATTAAAGGGGCGGTGAGAGGTCCAAAAAGGTAGTTTTTTGCCATATGCCATAGAGGGTTAAATATACTACGGGGCCGTTGAATGCTTGAATCTGATTGGCTGACGAACGTTCTAAGGTGTGCAATTATTTTCAGGGAAACGCACGGCGAATGTAGTT
>JAFVLL020032806.1:0-47739 GCA_021397915.2 Tor tambroides
ATGCCTCAAGTCTCCAATCTTTATTAAGCAGTTTACACTATTTATACTTTGCATACAAAGAAATGTAACCGCCTTATCCTGTGTGTTGCATTGTACTATGTTTTTACTCCTCCATAGTTAAACAAGAAAAACCCATTAATATTATTTCCATTAAACTCCACAGACAAAATGCTACTATCAGTGTATTAAACGAATTAATCAATGGACGTTTTGTGTTAATATTTGCCGGAAAATGCTGCAAGTATACCCGCTGTTGTTGTCTGACCCGATTAATCCCATTCAAACCTATTGACAGCGCGGAGTTGTTTGGAACTATTGAGAGCTCCATGAACCACGTGACCGCGCGGCGGCGAGATCAAAGCGTGTCACAACTCTGTTTCTCAAAGGCTCTGCCTAAACCTACCCATCTCCACCCCCTGATCCCTAAACCCACCCCATCTCCACCCCTAAACCTACCAATCTCCACCCCCTAGATGTGGCTCTAAGCACGCCCCCTGGATCTTGTGGACTGCAGCAAGCCCTACTTGGCCATTCATCTCAATGAGCCACCAGAAAAGTCACCGCACGCTTTAGGGTCTCTGTTTTAAGTCTATGGACCGAAGGGAGGCAAGCCTCCGCTGTAACTTTACTTGCGGGTGTCGCTGTTGGACAGCGTTACTTTATAAAAACGAGTGATTTTTAGACTTTTAATGTCATATTTTCTCATCCAATTTTGAGGAGAGGAGACACTGCCTCCCTTGCCTCCTCGGAGGAAACGCCCCCTGATGCATACTTCTAAGATCATACAATGCTAAAAACTATTCACAGTCAGTGATATTAAACCAAATTCCAATAATAATCTAAAAATAAACATTAATCAGAAACATAAGTAATAATAAATGACAATAGCATCAATTAGATTTTTTTATTACAGTTTTAACATTCAATTCACAATTATATTGGCATTGTTTGCATCAGTGTATTTTAATGGTGTGTGTATTATTTATATGATTTCTTTTATGCCGTTATGAATTCATGTGTTAGTCTTTCTGCTTGACAGTAAGAGTAGCAGAGCACAGTGCCTCCCCGAGTACATTAGTGGCTTTGCAGGAATACAGGCCGCTGTGGTGCGGAGAGACGTTCTCTAAGGTGAGAGTACAGCTGCCGTCCTCCTCATAGTCCACCTGCACACACTCCTCCTGCAGCTCCAGCAGCTCACCGTCCTTCAGCCACACCACCTCAGGGTCAGGGTAACCTGAAACACAGAGAGAAGAAGCTGTGATTTCAAGAGAGACTCTTCATGATGTACTGTGGAGAACATCCATCGGTGTGTTCTGACCTGTGATGAGACAGGAGAGCTGGGCGCTGGAGCCCTGCGGGACAGTCAGGTCAGATGGAGCCTTACTGAACTCAGGTTTACTCTGAAGCTTCAGCTCCAGAGATTGCAGTGCCTTCTCGGTCTCTGTAACAACGAAGAGCAGGAAAAATGTATTAATGACCTGTAAAAACATCCGTCACAATATAAAAAGGTGTTTGACATTTTCAGTAAGACATATCACAAGCTACAGTTGCTACACCATCTATTTTGATCACATTCTGCGGTACGGTGTTTTACACTGGTTTCTGAAGCACATTGATTTTTCTTTTATGTTTGATTTCTTTCTCACCATCCACAGGGCTCAAGCTTGCAGAAGCCTCTGGTTTAGACAACATAGCCATCCTCTTCAGAGCCAGCAAAGCTTTGCCTGTTTTCTAAAAACAAAATCATAAAAGAAGAGAATGAAGTTTATGTGCACACAAAAACAATGCAGTGGAGTCTGATTAATGAACGTGTAAGAAAAAGATGATGAGGACGTCGAAGATCTTGATGAAAAATAATCCTTTATTACAGCGTAGCAGTGACAAAGTACAAACAGCACTTCGGATTCAGCGGAGTCGAAAATGAATCCCCAACATCCTAAGCTCAATCAATTTATACAGTATTACGTTCATCTTCCCGCTCCACATGTAAATGAAGTTGCGTTTTAAATGTAAATTGCGGATAACAATGAAAGTGATAGCCTTCCGTTCCCACATCTTTGGTAGACTTTCAGGTGGGAACGACCAAATGTTAAGGTAATAAGATTAAAGAGAATCCCTATCAGTTGTTTCCTGTATCCTTTTGGTCAGCAGATGGTTCTCGATGGCCTACTGCCGTTCCCATGCTATAAGTGACGAATTATCACTCCGGAGATACTATTTACGTATCATTTAAACGGCCAAATCTCTCTCTATGATAATTCAGCTCTTTGTAGAGAAAGGAGTATAGTTTTTAAAAGACAATTTGGAGTGGAAGTTGGGTCGAGGCAGACTACATATTCTTACAAACGTATGACTCTTATGAATCAGTTGTTCAAATGAATTGGTCAAAAATGACTGATCAGTGAAGAACATGGTGAATAAAAATGCAATTTGGTGCAGACAATGTTATTTATACAGTCAAAAAGCAAGATTAAATACTTATAGCTTGTAAATCAATTCGATTCAGCATACCAGACCACTTACATAAAATGCATATAAATGCGAGTTGTTCCTCTTTATCTCCCAATAATATGTCTTAGTAAGATAATACTTAAATGCTTAGATTTATGATCAAAGCTCTGTAGTTGTAATTGGATTATATAATGCAATACAATTCGATGATATTTGGGAGATGTACAAATAGCCTAAACTTTTATCAAATCTTTTGTTACATAAATTTGACATAGATGTTTCTGAAAAAAGTATGGATAATTATATAAAAAGTTGCTTTAGTCCAGTAAAAGTTCATATTTAAATATTAATAACAATATAAAAGTAATTCTGGTTAAAGCTGGTCCTTAGCTGGTCATGTGCTGGTTTAAGCTGGTCATGTGCTGGTCCTGAGCAGGAGGGACCAGCACATGACCAGCTAAGGCCAGCTTAAACCAGCTCAAACCAGCATCCATGCTTCAAAACCTACCTAACCTGCATATGATGTTTTTTTCAACAGGGTAGCTGTCCAAAAATACACATTTGTCTAATTTTATTTCTCAGGTTGTCGAAAAACGAACTGATACTATTACATTATATTTGAAAAATAAGAAATATTGCCTTATTCCGACTGAAATTGAACTCTTCTTTACGTAAAGAATACACATATTCTTTACATACACATATGTAAAGAATGTGTATGTAAAGAATACACATATCCCCCCCCACCCCCCCATTTCTGAATTACCTTCCACTTCTGCCTAGTCAAGAATTTCTTCATCTTGTCTTTGGAAAGGTTTTTGGTGGTGCTGCTGCTGTTGTCTACACAAGTATACACCAACCAGGAATGAGCCAAGGCTTCTTCACATGACATCCTGCGCCTGTCGGAAAGTTCAACGCAGAGTTATGAATGTGTGTGTCACATTTGTGTGATGTGTGCACGGAAAGTATATAAGTACGTGAATGCACCTGACATCTTTGCTGAGCAGAGAGCTAATGAAATCCTTTGCCAGGTCGGTGATATCTTCAAAGCTCTCCTCATCAAACTCCCACTGCGCTGCTGTCACAAGAGCCAGAGTCTCTGAGTCACTTTCACCCTGGAATGGAGATTCACCGCTCAACCTGCAAGAGAAAATCAGATTCAGATAATGTAATGGCATTTTTCACCACAAGGGGGCAGCAAGATCTTAAGTGACCGGCAGTGTTTGAACTCACAGGATGTAGCAGATGACCCCGATGCTCCACATGTCAGTGGCCAGACAGATGGGCTCATAGTTGATGACCTCTGGAGCAACAAACTCTGGAGTGCCGTGCATCACCTTCACAGGTGTGTTAGGATCTGAAGTATACAACAAACATTCACTGTTATATTTAGTATTTCTTTTATATATTATTATACCTTTTATTAGCATTTTGAATCAGCTTTAATATTGCTATTTAGGTTTAGTTTATTTTTCTTTCAGTTTTAGTTTTAGTTTTTTATTTATTTTCAGGTATTCAGTTTTAGTTGTTTAACTTAAACTTATTTCAATTAGATGACCAGGCAAAATTTGTAATTTGTATCAAGTTTAAGCTTTTCAACTAATATTTATATTTTATTTCAACTTTATTTAAATTAACAAAAAAAAGTATTAGTTTTAGTTGTAGTTTTAGTTAACGATAATAACCCTGCAAACATTTCACTCTTGAGATCCCTTACAAAAAGTTCTGTGTATCAGCATACCATGGTACTTTACCACTGAAATATTTGCATAGATGATACTATGAAAAATACCATAATTCAGGTAAAGTCTAGATAAACATGTTATTAACATGGTATCATGTGTTCCTTCAGTTATTGTGCACAAACTTTCACTTATAAAAGCACTTTATTATTGTATTATTTTTATATGTATTATATTGATAATATTTAAGTGTGGAAATAGATTTTATTCAATGTTAATATTTCGTATTTATAATTTTTTCTTTTATTTTTTATTATACCATATGTTGTTGTGTTGACAATATCATCAGTGCATTCTTACCCAGTTTGTTAGCGAGTCCAAAGTCGATGATTTTGATCTGAATCCCGGTTCTGTCCACACAGACGATGTTCTCAGGTTTGAGGTCCAGGTGGACAATGTTTTGCTGGTGCATGTACTGAATCCCCTCCAGAATCTGACGCATGTAGCCCACACTGGACACTTCGGTGTGCTCAAAACTATCATCTACAATGCGCTCAAAAAGCTCCCCACCAGCAACGCTGCACATACACACACAGATTAAGTTGTATAGGTGCCAAAATATTTTAATGACACTATTGAAGTGAATGCATTGAACCTGTTGGTGTTTCTCATTTCTGAACATTTTTCTAAAAAAACTGCACCCTTCAAAACGCCCACATGCAAGAAACTCACTATTCCATCACCATGACCATCTCAGCCTTGTTATCGTATGCGGCAAGACACTGCACGAGTTTTGGATGGTGTAGGAAATTCATTAGCTCTATTTCTTTCCTCGCAGCCTCTCTCTCCTTTGTCCGACGACCTTTGTAGAATTTTCCAGCACAAACACGGCCCGTCTCCTTATGGGTCATCCGAAACACCTGGCCAAACTTCCCTCTGAGAAAGATCCAGAATTAAGCATGAAATTATGCTTACAAACTCAAAGTATGTGATATTTAACGAATCATTGTTTCTCAATATCCTAACTTCCCATTTATCCAGTTCTTGAGAATTAAGTGAATTTGATATTCAGCCTTAAACCAGTATTTTCAGGAAAACATTTCTTTTATCACCTCTGAAAAGTATGAATTATAGGTTATGAGTCATTTCCAGCGAAATTTACAAAACATGACCCTAACCTAACATGTCGTATTTTGCATTCTTCTGGGAATCAGAATCAAGTATAGGGGTTGTTTTCTCTTTTTGATGCATGTTTTCCTGTTGGAACATGTACTTATGCAAGTTGTGTTATACCTGACAGGTCCTGTGAACGTGAGCTATGAGGCCTGCTAAATGTGTGTTTGATAAGGATACTTACACTCCGAGTTTTTCCTGGACATTATAGTGGTCAGTAAGTTTATCCTCCGTGTTGATGGTCACAGTCACATACTCCACTGGTTTCTCATCACAGGGCTCTCCTTTGAAAGACAACATACTTTCATTTACCGTGGGACCTCAACACAAAGCCTAACTCTTTTAGATTGCATACCCTTTGGTAATGACTTTAAACATGTTCTTCCTGTTTACAATTTGGTTGCCGAGCCTTGTTCCCATAAATTGTGGGAAGAGATTAGTTTAAAATTACAAGCAAACAGAGTGCTGCTTTAACAAATATAATAAAGAGCAATTGATGTAGCATAAAAGATACATTACAGGAATAGTTCACCAAAAAATGAAAACTTGCTGAACATCTATTTACCCTCAGGCCAGTCAAGATGTAAGATGAGCTTGTTTCTTCAACGGAAAATATTTGGAGAAATATAACATTACATCACTTGCTCACCAATAATAAAAACATCACAGTAATCCATAAGTAATTGACATGAATTGAATTAATCAATGAACAAGTTGTGAAGTGAAAAGCTGTGTGTTTCTAAGAAACAAATCCATCATAAGGCATTTTAACTTTAAACCATATAATCCATAATAATGCTTCCTCCAGTGAAAAAAAGTTCATCCCCTGTTGTCCTTTCACATCAAAATCCACTGACATAATTTGTTTAGTGCTGTTTTGGACTGTTTTTGCTAGTAAACTGTACTTGATCTGTGCATATTTCTCTGCTGATTGAGATAAGATGATTTTTAGAGGAAGCAATTTAAAAAAAATAGAGGACTCATCATTTAGCCTGTAGCAAATGTTTGAAGTTAAAAACATCTGAATGATGGATTTGTTTCTTACAAACATGCAGCCTTTTGCTTTACAAGACATTACTGATGTTTTTATAGCCGTTTGGACTCTCATTCTGACGGCACCCATTCACTGCAATGCATCCATTGGTGATTGAGTAATTCGATGCTAAATTTCTATAAATTTATTCTGATGAAGAAATAAACTCCTCTACATCTTGGATGGCCCAAGGGTGAATACATTTTAAGCAAATTTTTAGTTTTGGGTGAACTATTGTCTAATCAAAACTTTTATTACATTTCAGAAAAATTTCAAAACAACCTCACCTGGGTTGTCCATCCTGATTGGCTGGGACTCTTGGCTGGGTTCGCTGATCCCCACAGCGTTACAGGCCCTGACCCGGAAGCAGTATTCTCCTTGAGGCTGGAGTCCTGAGGTCACCCTGAGCGAGGTGCTCTTGCACTGGGCTGTGAGCTCTCTCCACTGGTCAGTCGCACCTGGGCTTTCACAAACCTCCACCACGTATCCCGTCACAGCACTGCCGCCATCGTAAGACGGCCCAGACCAGGACAAAACCAGAGAGTGAGGGGAGAGGACATACGCCACAGGACAGGAGGCCGGAGGCTGAGGCAGGTCTGGATAAAACACACAAACATACCAATCATCAAATGGCTATACAGTTTTTATAAACATTTTATTTAATAATTCCAGAAATGTCAGTTGAGTGTACTATTTATGTATTTATTTTAGGTTTTCAATGCTTAGGATAAAATATGTGTTTTTACAAATATCATGTTTTTTTGAGTCATGAATACCAGGAATATTTATTATATAGGGTTACTCCATTTGACACAAACTGTGTCTTTTCATTTAAAAAGTCAAAGAAATTAACTAATGTTAGGTAAAATTTTAAATATATGAATATTTTAAAGTTGCATTGGTGTGGATGCTAATATAGTTATTGTTATAGTTATCCTTATAGTTATTATTCTTAGTGTGAATGGAACTTTACATTTTTATTTTAGAAAAATATCAAAATTAATTTAAATTTAGTGATTGAAAAGATGCTAATCAATAAAATGTGTATGTCATTACCTATATAAATAGCATTGTTAAATAACTCAGATCTGAGCAATAGAAATGAGCACCATGACCCAAATAACAGCTGAGGATAGTCTGACCTTACCAATGACATTCAGGGTCACTGTGTGTTGGGCTGAACTTTTGCGATCTCGTACAAATATTGTGTAACGTCCAGAGTCCTCAGGAAGGGCTTCAGAAATCACTAGAGAACTGCTTTCATTGCAGGACTCAATATGAAACCTGGAGCTTTCCACCACCTTCAGAAAGACACAACATTATACACACAAACAGAATGCAACATGTCTGGATTGTGTGGTGTTCTTATGTACCTCTTTTTTGTTACAGACCCAGCAAGAAGCTACAGGAGAGCTGCCTTTGAACACACACTTCAAACGGGCCGTCTCTCCAATGTGTACCTCCAGACGATCTAATGGATCTACAAACTGCAGAGGAGGTGCTGTAAACACAAAAACACAGGTGCTGAGTATCACAAATGAGACCTCTTTAATGTCTCACTTACTTTGTCTAGACAACAAAAAGATTAAATGAAGAGAAAAGGGAGGCTTTTGCTTCACTGATTTTAATGTTAAGTTATAATCAATTTCTCTGAATTTTTCTGTACTATATTATATTCATAATGATGAATAAAAATTCAAGAAAATAGGACAATATAAACTGAATTTTCTTTAAAACTTCAGTTAATTACAATTAATTTTAATACATATAATTGTATATAAAATGTTTAGTTATAAATAATCGTAGTGTACATGAAAACTATTCTAGCTTTCACACAAAACATTACTTTTTCATTAAACAAGAGAAAACCAATGGCGTTTTCCTTCTCTCATACAGTACAGATATTAAGAATAAGCTCTGGGATCATATTTACATTTACATTTACATTTACATTTATGTATTTGGCAGATGCTTTTATCCAAAGCAATTTACATTGCATTCAAGATATCGGTTTTTTTTTGTTTTTTTTAATCAGTTGTTGATTTTCCTGGGAATTGAACCCATGACCTTGGCATTGTCACCTTGCTCTGTTTGAGCAACAGGAAGGCTGTAGCATATACTGTGTATGTGTATGTGATAAATATAAAAGCAAACTGAAACTGCAATTATTCAAATCAACAAACTCTGAACTTGACCAGCTAATGGTCTTTAAACAGACCTATTATTAATACATATGACCACAGATAGCAGTGTGTTTTACATGAAAAATCAAATGACTGAAAGAAAACAACCATCATTCAGTGCTTAAATGCCTTGCCCAATTACAAACAGAAGTACCAAAGAAAAGATGATAACATCTTAGAGTGACGTTGAGTGTTTTGATGCTTATAATCTGAAAAATTCCTATTTTTATGCGTCAGTCTGATCAGTATGTGAGAAGATTAAATTGTTTATCTCTCTGTAAGCTAAAAATACACATACAAAGGATGTTAAATGTTAGGTTTTTCGAAGAATGGTAGGTTTTTCGAAGAACATTTCTTTGGACAACAAGGATTACAGTATTTAAAGGGAATAAAGTCATTCCTAAGGTAAACATTAGTCGTCAGGACACAAAAGACTGCTTCCTGTTTTACTGTATACAGCTCTAACAGACTCTGAAGGAGCCAGCCAATCTGGAAGCCAAGATCAGCGGAGTAAAACACAGACTGCTCGGATCAAATGACTCCTTTTTGAAGCACGTCACAGTGGTTACACTTTAACTCACAATTCTAGACAAAATGCATTAAAAACACGGTGTTATTAGAATATAAAGTAAAGAAGGTGTGGGTGTGGGAGGCTATGGATCACATGGCCTTCAAGAAATAAGAATCACTAGAAAGAATCCAAAAAAAGGAATAGAAAATCTGCAATTCAAGAACAAGTAAATATTTTGAGTCAAGGATCTAAAAAAGAGCAAGTGCAGGACAATGATGGTCTTACCTGTACCTGAGCTGCTCCTTCTTTTGACAAGCACCTCTGTAAAAAGACACACAAATATGTAAAGAATCAGCTGTTGGTGTGGGTGCTTTTGTGTTCAAGAGATAACATAAGCTTTGCCTATCATATAAGGGAGGAGTCAAGTGATCAGGTGTGCATGTCTAAGAAAAATATTCAACAGAGGAAATGCTCAACATAACAAAATCCAGTAGTATGTCAGTCGGTCAGGAAATGCTCTTTTTATGTTTGTACATTTATTATTTTTATATTTTTGTACAGAACTTATTCTATAATACATAAACTAATACATAAACTATGTATAATAATTACATGAACTAATTAGATTTTAAATAAAATAGTGACGCACCCTAATGACAGTGAAATGGGAGCTTTGGAGGAACCAAAATGTCCCATGTGTTAAATGGCATTTCCTACACTTAAATGCATGAGATTACTTCGTGGGTAGGGCCATTGTTTGTGACATACCTCTCTTGAGTGCTGGAGAGCATGTTATAGGACTTCTTGTCTGAGGTGACTGTGGGCCTTTAAAAACACTGATGTCATCTGGGACGTTCTGAGATGCGTTTAAGACCCCGCTTAGCATGTCAGGAGTGTGAGGATGAGAGGAATTAGGATGAGAGTGAGATGTGTTGGCAATATTGTTACGGATCCCAATGATTGTTTCATAGTCTGCAATTGATTCGGTTCATATGGTGTGGTTGCATGAGGAGCAAACGGGAAGTGAATAATTAAATCAGAGAGAGAGAGAGAGAGAGAGAGAATGACATTAGACAAGGAAATTAACATTGATAACCCTGTCAATTTACATGTCTGTATATGATGTAAACAGAAACACCTGCATCGTGCCAGTAAGGCAACTAGCACATATACACTCTTAAAAATAAAGGTGCTTCACGATGCCATAAAAGAACCTTTTTTGTCTAAATGGTTCCATAAAGAAGCTTTCTGTTTCACAAAAGGTTCTTTGTGGTGAAAGAAGGTTCTTCAGATTATAAAAAGGTAAGAAAGAGATGGTTCTTTAAAGAACCTTTGACTGAATGGTTCTTTGTGGAACCAAAAATGGTTCTTCTATGGCATTGCTTTGAAGAACTTATTAAGCACCTTTATTTTTAAGATTGTATGGCCTCATATATATGTTGAATTTGAGTTCATACCTCTCACACACACTGCTGCGCTGCTGGATGTTTTTCCTGCTGTGTTTTCGGCCACACATGTGTAAGCCCCAGCATCCTCTGGGAGACATTCCCTAACTATCAAAGTCACCACTCCTCCCACCAATGAGGATTTTCCAAACAGCACAGGCTCACCTAAAACGGATGTGGTACAAATGGACAGAAAGAGGGAGACAAAGGAAGGGGAGTGAATTTGTGGCATTAAGAAGTGGTGGAATGATCAAAGTTTTAAAAACTTGAAAATAATGTTTGTTTGTTTGTAATTGAAATGTGTGGGACTCATTTTATTTGAATTTTATTGAACAATTTAAATTCTAAACTCCGGTAGCAGGAATCTGCATGTGAAATCATAACAAATGTGACCCTGGACCACAAAACCAGTCTTAAGTCGCTGGGCTATATTTGTAGCAATAGCCAAAAATACATTGTATGGGTCAAAATGATCGATTTTTCTTTTATGCCAAAAATCATTAGGATATTAAGTAAAGATCATGGTCCATGAAGATATTTAGTAAATTTCTTACCGTAAATATATCAAAACTTCATTTTTGATCAGTAATATGCATTGCTAAGGACTTCATTTGGACAATTTTAAAAGCGATTTTCTCAGTATTTTGTTTTTTTTGCACCCTCAGATTCCAGATTTTCAAATAGTTGTATCTTAGCCAAATATTGCTTTCAGATAATGTATAAATCTCAGTTTTGGAAAATTGACACTTAAGACTGGTTTTGTGGTCCAGGGTCACAAATGTGCATACAAACACGTATTTATATATTGAGTGATATATCTATAGTTAAAGTACATATTCTTACTCAGACTCATATGTTTCAAGCAGCAAAATCAATATAAAGAAAAAACTGAACTCACCATTATGAAGCCAGGAAACACTTATTGGCTGGCTCCCTGTGATAGTCCCTTTCAGTGTGATGTCATTTCCTTCATCCACTATACAGTCCTCAAGGGGCTCGGTGAAAAGGGGTGGATCCAGATCACTAGTATGGCTGTGTTTACTACTCACTAGCTTGACAGAAGAAAGCAGTATGAGATTAGTCCTCATCATCATCATTCATCATTTATTATCTCCATAAGGAGATATTTGTGTTGAGCAATCAAGAGAGCAGGTCAAATTTACAAAATTTACCAAAAAAAAAAAAATCTCAATATTGCTTGTTTATTGAACTCTTGCATAAAAACAGCATCACACATACAAGTGCTGTTGCAGTCCCGAGGGTGATATTGCTTAAATATAATGCAAGTCAATAAACTTGTTCTTCTCTGCTGTGTTCTGTTCCAGCTGCACATTGTTGTCAGCATGTTTTATGCATTACTAATAATCATGTTATTATGTTAAAATAATTGTACAAGGAATAAGATAATGTTTATTAGGTATTTAGTAAATTAATTTAAAACCTTAATATGTGGGCATGGTTTTAATACCTTTTAAATCTTATGATGATGGTGATGATGATGATGATTATTTTTGCAATATCAAATAATATTTATATGGACTTGTGAATCATAGACTTGTATAGTGTTTAACAATGAGTTCACACAGGAAGAGACATATGAAGAGAGCAGCTGTAGAGATGTGTTTGTAAATAGCTGCTGTATGTTTCAACATCCTCGCTATCACACCTTCTGTCTAGAAACTCCAGAAACACCACGTAAAAATGACAAAAAGCATTAAAAATTATAATGACAAAATTAAACAAAGCAATTATAATATCAAAAGTACAACATAACTAACAAAAGTTAATTGTGACTCAAAAGAGCGGATTGAAATCAGACCACAGGCTTGAGCTAAACTGTGATCTCATCTGACACTCCTCCAACAAACCTGTTTCTCTTTAAAATACTGCAAGTTACCTTTCATTCAGGGCTGTGGGCGGAGCCTTGTATAATACAATTAACCTCCCATAAGCGTTTGTGTTTAGTAACTTTAAAATATGACAGGCCACTTTTGTATTTTGTATTTGTGATGCTGTCTCAAATACACATAATTGATGTGGTCTTCTTAATCTCATTCAGCTAAGGGATGTATGAAGTGTAATTTCAGGTCAAGGAACAAGTCATTCTAGTCCCCTTTGCTGTATTAACATGGGACCAAATACTTTTGTTCTCACTGACCTGGTAGATCACATGATCTGCTGTCTTTTGCCCGAGCCTAATGTAACCATGTAATCCTTGTTTGTTCATGCAAACAAGGATTTTTTTTTTTTTTTACTGGTTGTTCTGGCGACTCACTGCATCGGAAAAATAAAATGGTGACTCCAGTTCTATATGAAGTACAAACTGAAATGTTTTAAGTTTCATTCTTTGCACTTCAGCTGTCCTGTGTCAGGTGATAAGATCTAAGAAATTAAAGGAAGGAACTGCAGTGTTGTAACTGTGAAGTTAGAGTGGGAAGTGGTAGTGCTTACCATCAAACATACATGTCCCACACAAACCGGTGCAGAAAACAAAACAAAAGCCTGCTTTTGGAAGGAATTTCCTGCCAATAGTGACCTCTTGCCTGGTCAGTAATTTGCATCCTGAGACAGATAAGATACAGTGGGGTTCCAAGGCCTGAGACCACTTTAAAAATGTGATTTTATTCCCCATATTAACCTGGAAATGCACAGTCACGAGAATAATTGTGGTTAATGAATTCCCCATTTCTGTTAATACAAAAACTTGAGATCAAAGTGGCTTTGTCATATCTACAGCAGAACATACCAGAAAAAAATTATTATAGTTTATATGAGAGGCTTTTGAATATTGTTTTGCACAATTGCACAATCAAATGAAAAAGGTTGAGAATCCCTGGATTACATCAAGTACAAATAGGTATCATAAAATAAAAATAAAAGCATTTTTGGACCCTAAAATGTCAGATATGAGCCTGATAAAAAAAAAATCCATTCAGGCATATCGTATGGTGTAAACAAACCATAGGGAAGTCAAACATACGAATGTTCAGGATTTCCCCGTCTAAATCTGGCTGAATGCAGTTGTACAGTAAACTCCTCCATCACTTGATTACTATCCAAATGCAGTGAAAGTGAAAACAAAGTGCCTGTCATTCTCTGATGTCTGCTGCATGACAACACTGATTATTAACCATGACAACACTTGAGAGGGCTTGTTTTAAGAACAATGCCTCCTGCAGAGATCACGTATTAAACTGCAAGCACAGATCATTTAAACCTCAAGTTTTTACAGACAAGAATCCAACCAGCTTGCATATACAAACACAAATAGACTCTCTGAAGTATGCAAATACTGACAGACACACTCACAAACACCTGTGTGTAGCTGCAAGAAATGTCCAGACTTGCCTGCATTGGATGTCTCTCCAGGCTTCTTCACGGCTTTGGTGATTGTGGGGATGTGTGCGGGTTGGGACACTGGTCCGTTGGCCCCCTTTGACTGGGAGCTTGACAGCTGTATCCTGAAAGTGGACACATAACGTGTCTTCCCATCAGCAATACTCATTTTTCCTATCAGTACATACCAGTTTCATAAAATCCAAGTCATTTCCCAGCTTTCTTATCAGGTGGCTCGTATTTTCCTGTGTCTCTGAGTCTCTGCTATGCACACATGTCCTCTGTCCTGAGCTGTTCTCTGCATCTCTTTAGTTTCTGGCTCCTCCCCACGACTGAAGCCTCATTCAATAGGCCTGCAGAACACTGTCCTCTTGCTGGGTTCGACTCAGCGCCTTGTCACAAACCCCACCCGCAACTATCACAACATTTCACCGTATATCTTTAACATAGTTTCTTTTCACACATACTGTGACTGTGGTAAAAGAGAAAGAGAAGTGGTGATAAGAGAGAGCGAGCGTGTGTTATATTTACTAGTGATTCTGAAAAGTAAACTGTTGTGTGTCATGTCAGTGATGTTTATTTGAATGTTTGTGTGAAAAGGGAGACAAAGATACACAAGTAACAGATTCGAAACTGAATCAAAGGTCAGGCATTCCCCATTCGTTTTCCCTCTGTAATTGCTGTCATGTTATCAGTTGACCTTTGGTTGTCTGTTTGTTTCCAATAAAAGAAAAAAAGAGTCTCACTGGACTCACTGAGCCCACAAGTCATTTGAAGATAAAAACGGTTCAAAAGTTTGGGGTCAAAATGTTTTTGGCAGATGTCTCTTATGCTCAACAAGGTTGCATTGATTTGATTAAAAATGCGGAAAAAAATAGTAAGATTGTAAAATGTTGTTACACTTTGATATGATTGTTTTCTATTTTGATATATTTTCAAATGTAATTTATTCCTGTGATGCAAAGCTGAATTTTCAGCAGCCATTACTCTAGTCTTCAGTGTTCTTCGGAAATCATTCTAATATGCTGATTTGCTGCTCAAGAAACACTTCATATTATCAATGTTAAAAAGTTGTGCTGCTTAATATTTTTGAAGAAACCATGACACGTTTTTTGAAAAGAAAGTTCAAAAGAACTTAATTTATTTTAAATAAATATCCTTTGGAATTGTTAATGTCTTTACTGTCACTTGGTCAAATTAATTTCTTAAAAAAAAAAAAAATTGTACTGACCCTTAACTTTTGAACAGTACTGTGGTTATTTGACTGCTCTGGAGGTAGTTTCATTGATCGGGTATGTACATTTATATCGTGACAACTCTTTGAAGATTTTAGTATGTTAATGGATATGACAATGTTAATGTATTTGATTTTGGTGAAATAGATCTGCTATATGCTGCTGCTGTTGTTGTTTATTGCTGTTATTGTAGATCAGGGGTGACCAAGTTCGGTCCTGGAGGACCGGTGTCCTGCAGAGTTCAGCTCCAACCCTAATAAAACACACCTGAAGCAGCTAATCAAGGTCTTACTTGAAACTTCCAGGCAGGTGAGTTGAGGCAAGTTGGAGCTAAACTCTGCAGGACACCGGCCCTCTATAGAGATCTATATCCTATATATCCTATAGGATCAAGTTTGATGACCCCTGTTGTAGATTATTGTTGCTGCTGCTGCAAAGCAAGTACAGGAATTTGCTACTGCCAATACATACGCTGATACAGTGCTGTGAGTATTTAAGACGCATACTGCTGCTGCACAATTAGCACATCTAATGACTTGTAGTAGATCGATACAGGTGGAGCTGGGGAGGTGGAGGGTTTCAGAGGAACTTTAAAAGCGCGCTGCGAGCTGTTCTAGTGAATGCTGACAATCCATTTAAATGTAAAGGAGTAAGCTCATTGGCTACATATGCAACATGAACCAATCAGCTTGTGCCAAGTAGTTTAATGCTGAGAATATCATCAGTTTGTGTTAACGACCCATCAGCCTGCGCCATCTAGAGTTTCATGACAGAACTTGGCATTTGTATCAGGGATGGCATGAAAATGCAAGTTCATTCTAACAAACATTGCAGTGGTTACTGGGTTATATTGAGTCAGTGTGAAAATGACAGTTATGTTTCCAAACAGGCAACTTAAGACAGTTTGAAGTACTGGTGATGTTGGGTCGATGTGAACCAGCCATTAGGCCAGAGAATCAAAAGATCCTAACTAAGGAGTAACTTGTATATAAACAACATTTGAACTGTATGCACACCAAATATTTTTAAGGAGTGTATTGAACAAAAATCAGTGTGAAAATCAGATAGGTAAACTGAACAAAACTCCCGTTCTCATCTTTGTGTGTGTGCAGTGGTGTGTGTGATGAGGAGCTGTTTGCTTTGGACATGCCAGTCCACAGAGAAACCCAAACATCCCAATAAAGACCTTGAGCGTGTGAACAGACTCAGACTCATTTGGAATCAATAATGCAGAACAACAGTTTAACTGTATGTGTAACTGAGACTAAAAATAAATGTTTGCTAAAATTACAGTCAAATTACTGAAATATTTGCTTGCCAGGAGCTAGAGGAAGTCCCACAGCTTTCTTTCTTTTTTTTTTTGCAGCGAGTGAAGTGATCCGTTAACTGTTTAAGGAGGTAGTGCACAATCAAGCCATCAAAGGTCTGTTAATGTTCTTATGGCTGGAATGTAGACAGGAAGATCCTGGAAAACAATCCATGAATAACTGGAAACAAAAAACAAAGCATCTGACAAATAAATATTTGACTCATAGGTCACATGTGGAGGATTTCCTTTATGTTTCCAAAATGTAGTAAAATGACAGCTTTGCCTCAAAAGTAAATGGATGAACAAGTACAATTACTATTAAATAATAATAATAATAATAATTATTATTATTATTATTATTTATAATACTACTACTACTAACAATAATAATAATCTCAACATTAAAAAAAGAAAGCATGGAAACAATGTTAGAGCTTGTAGACATAATTTATTATTGGACCAAAAATAACTATTGAACTGAGTGTTTTGTGAAATATGTAGTAATAGTGGGCTTCAGTAGTTGCCATAAACAAATGATATAACATTGTAAAAACCTTGAAATATTGCTACTGTTTTCCTGAATTTAAAAAAGACTGAGATTTTTGCACACTCTAGTGGAAAGAATGAGGAATGAAGTGTGAAAATATCTGACAGTGTGTGTCTTTTCAAAGACCTGTGACCTGAATGACCTGAATGAAATTTGAAGTAACTCTGATGTGGTTCTTCAGTTATCTGACACACACCTGTGGGCTCCCATATTGTCATGAGCATCATTGTCTCTCCCGTAGCTTTTATTGACTTTTCAGGTGTATATGGGCTGAAAACCGGCTCCTGCTTGGATAGGTAGGTATAGCCAGTGTAAATAAATAAGGATGAATGAAACAAATCTGTCAGCATCCATCCATGAATGAACAACAAAACACTTTTGTGATTAATGACCCTGAAGGCCATATAAAAATGGTGACGTGACATGCAGTCGTTATATTGAAGCAGAGAACTAGTCAGTGATTTATTGTGGTTTATTTCGTTTGTGCATTTAGTTGTATTTTCATATGTTTCCTCAGAGTTTGGCTAAAATACAAAGCGCTGTAATTCTCCACAGCTGTCGGTATGTGCTGAAAATGCTCCTATTGAAGTTTCTCTTATTTTCTCAAAGTTTCAACACTTCAGTGACATATTCAACACAAAGCAATGTTGTATATTTACTTGTATGGTTTCCTGTGGTATATGGAATCCAGTACACAAAGATTTCCTGTTTGATCATTTTGATGTTGCTTTGATTTTCTTTAGATGGGTGGTTAAAACATGAAACACTTCTGGGAAATTGACATGACCTGATAAACTCCATATAAGACTTTCTCAAACAGCATTTATTTAAACAGCATGAAATATATAATATTTTTATGAAAAATATAGAGGATTTGTATTTAAATAAATAAAAAAATTCCATACTGCAAGACCATCAAACTAATAAAGGAAAAACTTATTCAATATAATTCTGTTTTGTTTTTTAGTCTGATTAATAGCAAATGATGAACTTGCTGAGACATAATGAAAGGTTTGCAGTCTTATTTTAGTAATATTTATAGTTTTATTAATATTTTCAGTTTTCATTTACATTTTGTTAAGGAATTTTTTTATGTGCTTTTGTCATTTATTGTTATTTTTTACATTACCTTTTAGGTTAAATGTATTTTTATTTCAGTGTCATTTTTTTTATTTACAATTATTAATTTAGCTGCCAAGGCAAAATTTCTAATTTCATTAAATTATCATTAAGCCTTTCCTCATGTTTTTATTTAAAATTTTATTTCAGGTTTATTTAATTTAACAAAAAATGTTTTAATAGTTTTGTTTGAAGTTTGAGTTAAAGATAATAGCCATTTTTGGGTATGGTGCCTCTTTGGACTTAAAGAGACCTCTGAAAGTGATAGAGATAATAACAGTGGCCAGCAGATGCCAGTGTTTCTATGTTAACTCTACTGTAAGTACAGTAAGCGGGACCTTACATGTTTGCTACAGTTGTTTCATGGATGTCTTCAGGCGGTTGCATGGATTTTCCCCCCCCTTTTCACTTCCTGTTACACAAACTTGCTTTTTCTTTATCTTTCTCCCTCTTCCACTTGTAACTTCTTGTCTTTGAGTTCACGCTTTTCCTATAACTAAAGCATGAGCTCTGATTTAATCAAGCAGTCTGACTGAACTAGTTTTCAGAGATCTGAGAGTAGAGACTCATAGTGTAATGCTGTGTGTGTGAGACTAACTCTTACCTCCAATCTGTGGCCTCTCTCTGGGCAGGTCCCAGATGGAAGTGATTACTCTGGGAGGGAGAAATTACAGAGCAAATGTACAGCCCATCAACTTTACACACACACATACACACAGACATACAGACGACAAAGGCAAAAACTGCAAAACTCCCCCTCACTCTCTCTTTCTCTGAGTCGAACTTGCACACGGCTCTCGCTGCCGTCATTTTGCCTCCAGCGGTACATTTCCGCTCGGCTCTCTGTCGGGACAACGTGACTACGCTAGCCACCTTGTCTCTCCTCTTCTCCTCTCAGCGAGCGTGTGTGGGTGGGAATGGGATTGTAAATTCCTAAGGATGAGCCATTTTAAAGGCCTCTATTAAAGCCTTGACGCAAAGCGACTCGCCTGTCAGGAGCCAGAGACTCATTACCTGAGGAGAGTGAGATAGGATTCACATTACAGCTCCACCCCGAGCCCAAACCTCCGCCCCGGGTCAGCTCACGCCAGGCTACAGGCCGCATATCCACAATGCAACATAGTCATGTCACGAAGAAGTGTTTCATACAAATGCAGGCACTTCACACCAAACTGCCATCCAGCTTTCACAGCTAACTATCACTGTTTGTGCAAAAGAGCATGATTACCGCAACTTAACCAATGAAACAACAAACATTTCTAGAGGCACCATGCAGAAAACTGCATCTGTGCATGCAAGCTTCGTATGCTAACATGCAAAGCTATTTTAAATTCTCTATTTGTGAAGCGATAGTTCATCCATATTAAAATTGTCATCATTTACTCATCCTCATCCTCATTCCAAACCTGCATGACTTTCTTTCTTTTGCAGAACACAAAAGAAGATTATTTAATGAATGTTTTGGCTGTTTTTGTCTTTGCAAAACCACATTGGCCCTATTGACTATCATTGTATGGACAAAAAGACCAATGAGACATTTATAATGATAACCTCTTTTGTGATTTGCAGAAGAAAGAAGTCATGCAGGTTTGGAATGACATGAGGGTGAGTGTATGATGACAGAATGGTCATTTTTTGGATGGACTATCCCTTTAACAAGTTATTTCTGTCTTTCATATCAATTTCTAGATTAATGCATTGTGCTAAACCCACTTAAAATTAACCACTTAAAATGTTTATCAAAAAACAACATTTTTTTAATTAGTTTAAATCATCCAAATCATTTAATCAATTTACACCTTTTTTAAACATGAGATTCAACTTTGTTTTTTAATTGAACTAAAGTTGAAATGACTTGTATAGCAAATTTGATTATACTTAAAAAATTAAGGCATCAACTGAACTGAAGTGTTTGAGTTGAAATAGGTGATTTTTTTTAGTGTAGATGTTCAGTGATTTACTTGGGTTATGAAGTTGACATGAGCTGCAAAAATAAATACAGTCATGCAATTTTTTTAACCAACGGTCGTTTCTACACATTTGGCATCCGGCACTGAATCATCCACTGTAATCTCTCAATCTCCGTTCTGGTCCATCTCAATTTGTTGCCAGTCCCAATCTTTAGCTCTCAAACATGCAAGCTCACACAGAAGGCCATCATTATCCTCTCTGCGTGTCCTGCTCTGTAAATAGCCATCACACACAAGCACACAGTCATAACACAGCTGTCGTCACTTTTCTGAACAGCAGCTGGTAGCAGAAGTTGTTGTTGCCACACACACACACACACACACACACACACACACACAGACAGACTGACTCTTCAATTCTTCTAGACATTCCACTAGACATATACAGGTATAATTTCTAGAATTTTTCAAAACTGGAAATATTTCTACTGCATTTAATGTATCATTGAAATTCGTATTTAGAAGTGCGCTAATATTATATATTATAATACATTAAATGATATATTATATTTTTTTTGTGGAAATGGTGATGTATTTTTGAGGATTCTTTGATGGTAGTTCAAATAACAGCATTCATTTTTTAAAAATAAATATTTTTGAAACAATATAATTATCTTTACTGTCACTTTTAATCGGTTTAATGCATCATTGATGTAAAAAAGTATTAACTTCTTTTAATGTCTTTCTAATTTTTTTTCTTAGGACTTTCCCCACAAAAGAATACATGTGGTCACACACTTAAATACTGAACAGTGAAGTCAGTTTCTCTGTATCACAGACACCTCAACAATTCCATTTCTACACAGGAAGTAATTCTCACAGAGGAAGGTGGAAACAGGAAAACAAACTTCTTCCTGTTTGTGGAAAGATGGAGGGATGCTGATAGAAGGTCAGTAAAGTGGTCAGTGGCTGGGAAACAATACTGTACGTCCACCACATGCCTTCATACACTGACATATTTAAAGAAATAAAGATTCTTGAACAGACAACATAGTTTTTCAAAATGTCTTGTAAAATCTAAACTTCCTATGCCTCCATGTGTGAGTGTGTGAGTGAGAGATATAATCAGTATGTGATCTGATGGTTAGCATTCCTCTGCCCACTATTTAGCTTGTCCCTTCATGTCCCAGTGCAGGAGATAAAGGCTATTTAATTCAACAAGCATAAAAAAGAGTGAACACACACACACACACACACACACGCACACGCACACACACGCACATACACACGCGCACACACATCAGAAGATCTAAGCCCAACATAATTTTTTCTCTCTATTAAGCTGAGAAATGTTAGTTTTGTCTAGTTTCTCCTTTGTTATGTCTGCTCTCACATTTAGTGTGCATCATAGCATAACATGTTTAAAAACATCTGCATTCTCAAACCTGTTAGAGTGAAGAAGTTCTGAGAAAATGCTTTGATCTGCATGTGTCTCTTACAGAAGTTGTGAGTGAAGACAGTGGGAAGAGTGAAGATCAGTATTAACACTAAGCTAAAGCTTCTACTTTGGCAAACCATCAACATTTGTAACACATGCCAACAGCATGGAGCCAATCCACTCACTATTCCTCCACTTCTGTTACAACAGGAAAAACTAAAGAACACAAATCAAATATCACTACGATCAGATTTCAGCTTTGAAGTCCATGTCTTTTTATATGCTAGCATATTCCTAAAGTTTTAGGTATACGCCTATAAATCATTTGAAGTATTTTTTTGAATCTGGTATCATTTTGAACTCATAATGTGTACAAGTTAACCAACTCGTAATGTTAAAAAGAAATTTTGGTAACACATTACAATAAGATTCCATTTGTTAACATTAAAAATACTTATAAAGTTAATGACATTTTCATCATTTATTAATCCATTATTAAATTAAAGTTGTAACTGTTAATAATGGACTCGAGCTAACAGGAAGAATGAACAGTTGTATTTCTATCAACAAATGTTAATAAAGAAAGTGTTGATCTCTTGCTGTTTTTATTATTGGCCTGAATGTTAAAGGATACATGTTCTGTTCAACAGTCTTTTGTTCTCCACATAATTTTGCTTCTTGTTTATCCTGGACAAAATATATAGTGGGAAAAGAGCTCATTCCAGTATTGCTGAATTTTCCACATTATCATCTCAACCGATCGCACAAACCCATCATGGAACGCGCACTTTACCCTCCACTCCAGTAGCCATATCCAACTTTTTATTACTCCATTGTTTCGTTGTTGCATTTATGCCTTCCTCCACCTCCTTCTTTGGTAGGAAAGACAAACAGGGATTGTCATCAACTTGAACCATACTCAAAAATCAAGCCCTTAGGCAAGTCAGCCATCTCACTCACTCACACACACACACACAGACAGGATATAAGCTGTCACTGAGCCAGCCAAATTCATAGAGTGCAGTCAGAGCAATGCTCTATACTTGGCCACTGGCTCACTGCATTCCCTACTTTCATCTGAGCAAGAGAGAAGGAGAGAGAGAATTGGGAGTGTATTGCAATTTGAAGGAAGCACAGAAAGCCATATAATAATAATACAATCAAAAAGACACACAGGGAGTCATTATTTTCTATCCACACCAACACATTACCATTTATATCATCTGTGTCCAGTGTCATAAGACACATTTATATCACCTAATCTGGTACATCTGCTCTATCTAACCTACATCTCTCTCGTCTCCCCTGAGGGATCAAGGCATCTGCCACAAGAAGAATGAAAGTGATGACAGACTCTGCAGGAGTATCTTTAGAGAGACATGAATACCTTCTGCACAGATTTGAAAGCACGGCTGAGCTGTCAACAGTATAAAAACTATCTCTGAGATTTTCTGAGAAGTCAGCAAAAAAAAACAAAAAAAAAAAAACTATGATTTAGAGGAGGCTAAAAGTTTTATTGAGGTGAGTTTTCAGCATTGCATGTTCTTACTCATATAGACTTCAATGAAAGATATATATATATATATATATATATATATATATATATATATATATATATAATTAATACTAATTATCAAATTTAAGAGGAAAAGCATTAACATCACATTTTTTCTCTAATGTATTTTTTTGGGTAAGATTATAAATAGTTTGCTTTTTATGTTTTTTTAGTCACTGGCAAGTTGTTTTTCCCTGTTAAGCAAAATTCTAACAAAGGTTTATGCTTCAAAATGCTACACTGAAAAAAAGTTACCTACAAAAAAGGTAACATCTAAATTATTCAAATCAAAGAAATATTTAGCATCACTAAGTCATCCTAAATACATCAAATTATACCAACAAAACATGAAAAAAACTATTTAAAGGATCAGTTCACCCAAAAATTAAAATCCTGTCATCATTTACTCACCCTTAAGAAGATATATATAAAAAAAAAAAAAAAAGTTGATGGTCCCCACTGACTTCCATAGTATTTTTTTTCATACAATGGAAGTCGTCAATGTGGACCATCAAATGTTTGGTTATCCATATTCTTCAAAATATCTTCTTTTCTGTTCATCAGAAAAAAGAAACTCATTCAGGTTTGGAATAACCTGAGGGTGAATAAATGATGACAACATTTTCATTTAAAAAAAAAAAAAACAAACTATTTTTGGGCAGTTGTGGCCTAAATGTTATAGAGTCAGACTTGTAACCCGAAGGTTGTGGGTTCGAGTCTCAGGTCCAGCAGGGATTGTAGGTGGGAGGAATGAATAACCAGTGCTCTCTTCCACCCTCAATACCATGATTGAGGTGATTGAGACCCTTGAGCAAGACATTGAACCCCCAGCTGCTCCCTGGGCGCTGCAGCAATATGGCTGCCCACTGACCACTACTGTGTGTGTGTGCACTTGGATGGGTTAAATGCAGAGCACAAATTCCGAGTATGGGTCACCATACTTGGCCACATGTCACTTCACTTTCACTTTTTAAGGCTACAATTGCATGTTACTTTTTAAAATGCAATGGGCTAAGGAATATCAACTTTATTTAAAACATGTTCTTTCACCATATAAATTAAGTTAAAACAATCAGTAAGTAAATTCATATTTTTCCTATCTTTGATATTTTTACCGGTAAAAAAAAAAAAAAAAAAAAATGATGGGGCAGTTTCTGTACTTCTGGAGATTTTAGGGTGGATCTACTTTCCCTTCATCTGTGTCATGACATCATCTCCAGGGGAGTTGAATTACTGGTCTATATCTTTCGGGGGATTCCAGGGTTGCAAGTGTGTGTGTACCGTATGAGCGTTTGTGTTTGACTACATGTTTGGAGAGATTATCTGTAGGAGAGGACATATCATTTTACTGTTAACACTCATAAACACACATACCTACACACAACATTTTCCACTAACACACAGGCTTTCTAGTTCACCATCGTACTATTTGAGGTATCTGTATCCTCCATCAGCTCGGCTACCAAGATTATGCGTGTGTATTTAACAGATGTAATGGAGAGCGTGTATGTGCAAAGCAGCGGTTCTCAGCTGGTGGGCTGTGACTAAACATGGTTTATGCTGACTACATTGTGTTTTGTGCGGTGAAGCTGCATTTCAGGAGTGATATAAGTAAATGTCAAAGTTTGATTTTTAGGACAATTTTGTTACTCTTATACATTAAACAATTTAGGTTTGGTTGCCATTTGATGTCTATTGTAAAGTCTGGGTTTTAAAGCAAAACCAGCAGAGAATGGTTGATGTAAAGTACATTTTGTTGCAGACACCAAAGGATTGTGAAAAAAAGCCAGCTAAATGCTTGTTTGAATACACAAAAATATAAAAAACAGAAAAGGAAAAATCACCTCCGCCACCGGCATTATAAATGTCCTGAGCATGGACTGTATGTACAGTACAGTATCATAATGGCTATTTATTCATTCAGAACACACATGATTAGACGATAATGTAGAAAGAGGAAAATGTATTTGCAGTTATTTTGGGATTCTTACTGGATTTTGAGGCTTAAGCATAGCATTACTTGTGCCTTCTCAGCCAATGTGATTTACAAGTTATACTTAGTTGCTTTAGTAAGCAAGCATCTGCGGAGAACATGACTATAAAGCTTGTTGACGTGAAACTCCATTTAAAACTATTTGAAACAGCATTTTATTTTTTTCCCTTTGAAAATAAATTAATACTTTTATTCAGCTAGGTCTAGGATGTATTAAATTAATCTGAAGTGAAGACATTTATAATGTTACAAAAGATTTCGACTGGAAATAAATGCTGTTCTTTTGAACATTCTCTTTATTAAAGAATCCAGAAAAAAATTATGTTTACACAAAAATATTAAGGAGCATGACTATTATAAGAAATGTTCCTTGAGCACCAGTTAGCATATTATTTACTGAAGGATCGTGTGACACTGAAGACTGGAGTAATGGCTGCTGAAAACTCAGCTTTGCCATCACAGAAATACACTGTAAAATAAATTATATTTCACGATATTAATTATACTGTACTTTTTGATCAAATATATGCAGCTTTGGTGAGAATAACAAACCTCTTTAATAAGCATTAAACATTTTAGCAAAATTTTATATACACTTTCCCCAATACGTTGACTTAAATGTTAAACACAAAATCTTAGCTCGTTGACATTTTTATGTATAAATTCTAGGGGATATAAAGTGGTGGAAATAAAAACGGGGTATGAAGTACACACACGGAAAGTGGTGCATGTTAAATGAGCACGATTTGGCATAAAGGGAGAAGGCAAACATTGTATGAGGTGCAGAGCATGAAATTGGCTGCCCAGGGGCATGCATTAGATTAGAAACCTGAGCTCACAAACATACACTCACAGGCCAAAGCAAAGCAGACATGAAAATCAATCAGCCTTACATGAATTCAGACAAAGTTAGTGGAGTAAAAACCTGCACCTTAGAAAAGTTTTGTACTGATCACTAACAGACTATATACTCCACCATTTCAGTAAACAGGCTGGTTTGTGACGCACACACACACAATCATTTCATCATGTGCTTTCCATTTTTCCCCTGCATGCCTCAGCTCTCAGGACCATGCGAGAACCATTTGCTCCTCAACGGCTGCCTGTTTCACACTACAATCAAAAGAAGAAAAAAAATGCAGCACACTCTCTCTCTGACTCACATACAACCATTCCAAACTCTGAGTTTAGGGTAGTGTTTGTGAAAAAAAGAGTCCTAAGATCTGGAAGAAATATGAGGAACAGTCAATTACAGACATATGGATTACATATTTGAATAACAGTGAATTATTGCAGTTGCTTTTATGCTAAAACAATTAATCCAAAAATGAAAATTCTGTCATCATTTACTCTCCCTCGTGTTGTTCCACACCTATGACTTTCATTCTGTGGAACACACACAAAAAGAGACATTTTGAAAAACTTATTTTTTAGTCCATACAATGAATGTCAAAAACAGACTTCACTGGTTTTCGTTTTAAGGACAAAACATTTTTTCTACAAAATATTCTTTTATCTTCCACGTAAGAAAAAAACTTACTGGTTTGAAACAACATGAGGGTAAGCGCATGACAGAATATTTATTTTTAGGTGAACTACTCCTTTAAATCCACAACAAATATTATGGAAACTGTTTTCCTTTCACTTCTGAACTAAATAAAGTTTAAAAAGAATAGGAGTATTATTTACAACAACTTTAATTTGAAACAGAGCAAACATGAGTATAGACGATATGAAAGAGAGACTAGTGGCTACAAATTTTAGATATTACAGAGTACCAAATTTGGAAACACAAAAAATGCAGACTTGCTTAAATACATATATATATAACAATGTTCAAATACAGATTTTTACAAATATTATGTACAATGTTTTAATTACATTTAACACAACTGCCTGCCGTATATTAGATGGCAAGCTTTCGAGCTCTCCTCCCCCCATGGCTCTCATTGCTCTGTCGTTTGTTGAATTCCCAGCTGGTATCTCGCTTTCCAAGTTGAGTTTTTATGGCCAGCAGCTTATGAGAAAAAACAGGGGGGGCAACAGAATGGGGGAGGAAAACATATCTGCACTTGGTATCAAATTGGCCATGTTTGTTTGGGGAAGTCAAGTGGTTTACGTCCCATTTCTCTTTCCACTTGAAAGTCTCTGCCAGTCTAAAAATAAGTGTAACTGCTTTCAAAATACTGACAATCGAAGGCACTTTAGTATGTTTTGTAGTTCTAAAATCATTATTGCATGGAAATGTGGACCCTGATTTCCCGTTTCAAACGGTGGTCTCCCCTTGTCCGCCACTGGTCAAACGCGTGTAGAACTTCCTCCAAGAGTGCAGCGTCTTCCCCGACCAGATCCAGAATCCAGAAGTGATCCCTACAATGAGAGTCATGAGGTACTTGATCATGAAGACGGTGAAGTCGGGGGTCATGTGAGGAGCGGGTTGCATGGGGCACGGGATGGCCAGGCTCTTACAGTTTGTACTGATCCAGCTCTTCTCCCAGTGCTGCCTAAAGGCCTGCTCGTAAAAAAAGCAAGCGATGACGATGGTGGCCGGGACGGTGTAGAGAACCGAAAACACACCTATGCGGACCATCAGGCGCTCCAGCTTCTCGGTCTTGGTTCCGTCGTGCTTCATGATGGTGCGGATGCGGAACAGGGACACGAAGCCGGCCAGCAGGAACGAGGTGCCAATGAAGAGGTAGATGAAGAGAGGGGCCAACACGAAGCCCCTCAAGGGATCCAGATTGTTCAGGCCCACAAAGCAGACGCCACTTAACACGTCTCCATCGATCTGCCCCATGGCCAGGATGCTAATAGTCTTTACGGCCGGAACGGCCCAGGCAGCCAGGTGAAAGTACTGGGAATTGGCTTCAATAGCCTCATGGCCCCATTTCATACCAGCCGCCAGGAACCAAGTGAGAGACAGGATGACCCACCAAATTGAAGACGCCATACTGAAGAAATACAGCATCATGAACAGAATCGTACACCCTTCTTTCTTCGTACCTTGAACAATGGTTTTATAGCTGTCGGGAAAAAAGCTCTCGTTGCACACGACTCTGTCCCCAAGAAAGTAACCAGCAATATATGCAATAGAAACCATGGTATAGCAGCCGGACAAGAAAATAATAGGACGTTCTGGGTATTTAAAACGCTGCATGTCCACTAAATATGTGGTTACGGTGAAAAACGTGGATGCACAGCAGAGAGAGGACCAGATGAGGATCCATATCCGTGCAAATTCAATCTCCTGGTCCGTGAAGAACATATAAGCCCCATGTGTTCTGGAGGACTCGCATGGAGCGCCGCAATCCAGCTCGCCCAGGAACTTATAACTGAGGTAGGAAGGCACTTTGAGCACTGACGGGCAGCGGAAGGGCTTGTCCGGAGAGGAGTACAGCTGAACGCCGGGCGTTCCTGGAACGGGCATGTGAACGGGCGACACTGTAGCCACGGAGTCGTTCTGGCCCACACAGATGTGTCCGTCTCCCAGCACTGGGAAATGTTCACATCTCAGCCGCTCTGGCCACTGGAAGCCAAACTTGTTCATGAGGGCCTCACAGCCGTGCTTTGCCCTCTCACAAATGGAGCGGCATGGCGGGATGGCTTTCTCCAAAACCGTGCACACTGGCGCGTACATGGAGCACAGGAAGAACTTGAGTTCGGGAGAGCACTGTACCTTGACCAGCGGGTAAAACTGGTGGACCTCCAGCCCAGCATCCTCTTGGTTGTAGTGTCCGACCAGATTTGGCATTATGGTTTGGTTGTAAGCGATATCCGTGCACAGCGGGATGGTTATGGGCTGACAGAAGCCGTGGTCGGGAACGGCTATCCCACTATCTCCGTGATACTGTCCAGACGCCACGAAACAGCACGGCAACATCAGTGCCAAAAACAGACACAAACTTCCACTCGCCTGCATTGTCCCGGAAAGTTCCGCCTAACTTTCACTGAACACAACGGGAGTCCACAAACTACGCTTTTGGCGACATGTTATCTGCTAATCGAAAACAAAAAGTCTCGCGAGCTAGTGTAAATAGCATACTTTGTGAGGAATATCTGTTGCGCGCAGGAGCGACTGCGTGACTTTCCCCCTTTGTCCGTCAGACTGTTTCAAGTTCCCCCTGGACTACCTCTCGCTGACTTTGAAGGGAGTATGAGAAGGAGGAGGGATTTCGGGGGTCTTGAAACAGATTTCTCTACCCTAAACCCCCGTTACAAGGTCTTCAGACCAATTGAATCGCTCAAGACCCATATCAACACCATATGCCATTAGTCATCTGAAAACAGGGCATTTTTAAAAAGTTTTTATTTGGGTGAGAAGTTATGGTATGGAAGAATGAGGTGAATTGGGAAATTCTCTTTTCTGAAAAACAAAACAAAACAAAACAAAACAAAACACGTCTTATACAAACTTCTATCTCCTTATATAACTTCTATCTATCTATCTATCTATCTATCTATCTATCTATCTATCTGTGAGATGGATAGTGGTGACATCTTGTGGCTATGGGTTGTTAGTAACATTCATCCTATGTAATCGCTTTATTTCTTATTTTTGTGTGTGTTTTAAATTAAAATATATCACATTTTTATATCAAAAGTATTTTAAAATCTAGTACGTTAGTAATACTGATAATAGTGATATATTAAGGATAAGAATATACAAACAAACGCATGTAGCTCTTATTTATAATATTGTAGTAGTGGAAGCTGTTCAGTCTGAATTGACAGGACATGATAAAAGACAAGGCTAATTAAGAAATAAAATGTTTAGAAGCAGAGCGAGAGAGAAATTAATAACTATTGGGAAAATCTTTTCTTGTCACACAATTTCTGAAACCTGACACTCAAACACCAGAAGCACACACCAAATCTGCAAACCCATATACTAATTCTCAGCCTTTGACTCAGTTTTCAATTTCATAAAACATTTTTTACAAAATACAACACACAATTTCTATGTAACACAAAAATCTAACAGGAATTAATATTATGGCAAAGATGTTTGCTTTTGAGATGTGTTTGTGATATTTTGAATGCAGTGCTTCATTTTGCAAGCAATGTGAGGCGTTTTGTGTGTGCAATTCTTGGATTTGTGTGTAAAGTTTAAAAAAAAAAAGAGCCAAAGTTTTGAAAATGTATGTAAGCAGTTGAAAAACACTGTAACTGATTCAATTAAAAGAAATAAATCCCCGCGGCTAAAATACATAAGATGTCATTTCTTTTAAAAAATTATTTTAAGGAAAATGTATTCTTCCGTTACTAAGCCTGACTACATCACCCCTCGCGACCATTTGGTGGATTCTGATTGGCTAATTGAAACGGTTTAGCCAATAGGAATGTGAGAAACGGTTGTCGGCTCGAGACAGCAAACTCTTCGCTTCGCGGTTACAGTCGTGAAGAGACACGGGCGAGGCCGAGAGTTTGTATATTTAAGTGAAAGACATTTGTCGTCTTTATTTTCACAGTAAATCAGTTGACTAATTAGACAATCGTGAATATTATATATTTATAATTTCTATCGCTAATAATTTATAGTGAGAGGCCCTCTGCCTGCAAAGTTCATTGTCAATGGAGGTAAGAGCTAATTCTGAGGAAAAACTTCTGACTAGTTGACTTTTTCTGTCTGCTTGTTAAGTTAACTTAGTTACCGACATGATACAGATTACCAGGTGAACACGAAACTAATTAAAATATTAATTAGCATAGTAAGAACAGGAAAGTGCAGTGATATCGACTCGTGTTTAACTATGAAGGTGAAGTCAGATATATGTCGTATCACCAGGCAAAAGAAAATCCCCACAAGGCCTCATTTGACTGGCTGTAAAACATGTGTTTTTTGTCATGTCATTATTGTCCATGGTCAGATAGTATAATTTTTTTTAACCTTTTACTTTAAGGTTAATAATGCAGCGAAAATCAAAATCAATGTGGATACAAATGGACCAAGGACAGGCTTTGATCGATTTCATAATTCAGGACCAGACTCCTACTTTTCCACAAACAAGCCTCAGGTGAGAAATGCCTCTTCAAATTGTGGCTTTACTGCATAAAGGAATTTAAAAAGACAGTTATGATTTTAGTGTATAGATTTGTCCCATTTAATTTCCTCGTTTGTTTGAATGTGTAGTCATTGAAACTAACGTTGCTATCTACTATTTAGAAAAAAAGTCAGATGTCTATGGGTTTTTCCCAAATGTAAAAGATGCCTTTTATGAAAAAAAGTCAGATGTCTATGGGTTTTTCCCAAATGTAAAAGATGCCTTTTATGAACAAATGCTGTGTTCTTCAATTGCAGAATAGCTTCAGAGACAGCGGATTGCTGCCATACAACCCATTCTTGGACTCCCCAGTGCAAGACTCTGCATCACTCCCTTACACAGTTTGGCCAACTCAGGAAGAAGGCTGTAAATCAGTGAACTGGCCTCAAGTCATACCTAATAACAGGTTAGTTTGATTTTGACACACAGGCTATTAATAATACTGTAAAAAATGGATGTTATACAGTATATTAACACCAATACTACTGAGTCAAAAGGGATTTATTATTAAATAGTAAAATAATGTTTATCTTGCATAGAAATCTGGTTGATGCCAGTGATTGTGGGAGTGAGGCTGATCTTTATGGATTAGTGTCAGACATCTTGGAAGAACCCGATTCAGTGGACCCATACTCCTCATATGTCTCAGAGAAGTAAGTTCCTCTTGATTTATGTTATAGAAATTAACCTATAAATCTAATTATTACTAATTAGTGTAAAAATCGCTAATATCAAATTCAATAAATTCAATAAAAAAAATTTTTCAATAAATTTTAATTGCATGATGTTGTTGTAGATATCTGTTATGTAAAACTAAATAATAGGCATGTGTAATTGTGAGGATTGCAATTTTTCTCTTATAGTATATGTATGCAACATCACTCTTTACTCAAAAGCTCAGAAAACATCAGATGCTACAGTACATATTCCAAAACTGCATCAAAACTAGATACATCAATCATGGGAAATGCAAATACAGGTGCATCTCAGAAAATTAGAATATGGTGAGAAAGTTCATTTTTTCTTGTAACTTATTTCAAAAAGTGAAACTTTCATATATTCTAGATTCATTACACAAAGTAAAACACTTCAAAAGTTTTTTTGTTTTAATTTTGATGATTAGAGCTTACAGCTAATGAAAGTCAAAAATCAGTATCTCAAAATATTAGAATATTTCCTAAGATCAGTCAAAAAAAGGATTTGCAAAACAGAAAAGTTCAAGTTCTTTAAAGTATGTTCATTTATGGACTCGGTACTTGGTCGGGGCTCCTTTAGCACAAATTCCAGCATCAGTGAGGTGTGGCATGGAAGCGATCAGCCTG
Source organism: Tor tambroides (assembly GCA_021397915.2). NCBI lineage: Eukaryota > Metazoa > Chordata > Actinopteri > Cypriniformes > Cyprinidae > Tor > Tor tambroides. Next base: position 32,284 of record JAFVLL020032806.1, read on the forward strand.
TGGCACTGCTGAGGCACTATTGAGCCTTCAGCTCGTCTGTATTGTTGGATCGACTGTTTCTCATTTTTCTCTTGAAAATATCTCATAGATTCCATATGGGCTTCAGGTTAGGCATGTTTGCTGGCCAATCAAGCACAGTAATATCATGGTCAGTAAAGCACTTGGAAGTGGTTTTGGCACTGTGAGCAGGTGCTAAAGTCCTGCTGGAAAAAGAAATCAGCATCTCCATAAAGCTTGTCAGCAGATGAAAGCATAAAGTGCTCCAAAATCTCCTGGTAGACAGCTGCATTGACTTTGGACTTGATAAAACACAATGCACCAACACCAGCAGATGTCATGGCACCCCAAATCATCACAGACTGTGGAAACTTCACACTGGACTTCATGCAGCTTTGATTCTGTGCCTCTCCACTTTTCCTCCAGACTCCAGACCTTGATTTCCAAATGAAATGCAAAATTTACTTTTATCTGAAAAGATTACTTTGGACCACTGAGCAACAGTCCAGTTCTTTTTCTCCTTAGCCCAGGTAAGATGCTTCTGATGTTGTTTTTGTTTTAGAAGTGGCTTGGTAGCCCTTTTCCTGAAGACATCTGAGCGTGGTGACTCTTGATGCACTGAATCCAGCTTCAGTCCACTCCTTGTGAAGCTCTCCCAATTGTCTGAATCGGCTTTGCTTGACAGTATTCTCAAACTTGTGGTCATCCCTGTTGCTTGTGCACCTTTTCCTACTCAATTTCTTCCTTCCAGTCAACTTTACATTTAATATGCTTTGATACAGCACTCTGTGAACAGCCATCCCTTTCAGTAATGACCTTCTGTGACTTACCCTCTTTGTGGACGGTGTCAATGATTGTCTTCTGGACCATTACCAAGTCAGTAGTCTTCCCCATTATTGTGGTTTGAAAGAACAAGAGATACCCTGTAGCGATGGTCATTTATTGAAACTCAAATGTAAATATTCTAATATTTTGAGATACTGATTTTTGACTTTCATTAGCTGTAAGCTCTAATCAAAATTAAAACAAAAAACTTTTGAAGTGTTTTACTTTACATGTAATGAATCTAAAATATATGAAAGTTTCACTTTTTGAAATGTTACAAGAAAAAATGAACTTTTTCACCATATTCTAATTTTCTGAGATGCACCTGTACTGTATAACAATATAATTGCAGTAACAAAAGGATTTTAAAACAAATTTACATTCCTCAAGATGTAGTCCTCTGCCTTTAAATGACATTACATTTGTTGTGCATCCTGTTTGTGTTTGATTTAAGAATATTTAACCTGTAAAGAGAAATTTTAAAAGGGTGCTCCACTATAGCGACTTTTGTATGTGTCAAATTATATAAATGCCCTTACTAGTTAAAAAATAAGCATATGTTGAACATTTATTTAACTGTTTTGTGTTAACATGTTATGAAATCTTTAGCAATTTCATAATTTAAGCCAAAAATCATTGTGTTATTTTTAGTAGGCTACCATCTAGTCTGAAAGGTGTCTGGTCTCCAAAGTTGACAAGAGAAGACAGGATGCAGTACTTTAGTAATGAGGTACAGATGCCGCCCATTTCTGGATTCCCAACAAAACAGATTTGTCCTAAACCAGTCAGCAATATTTCTCTTCAGCCTGCTGGTAGAGAATCTCATCAGTGGGCCGAACTTCAGAATTGTAATGGTTTTGATTCTTCTGCACTTCCCTGCAATTTCTCCACCTGTAATGGAGAGGCCGACACGTATTCTCCTCAAGATCTCCCTCGCCCCCCAGGCCTGAGCACACCCCCAGTGTTAAGCTCTAGCCTCTACCAGACCAGGCCTGGTAAACCTGAGTATATTACACCCGAGAAGGAGGAAGGATACCGCAGCACCACTAACTGCCTTTTTGATTGTATAAACTCAGTGAACAGCTCCTGCTGCTCTCCACAAACAATGGATGACTCCTATTTCAGTTCACCTCATGAATTTTCATCTGTGAGCAAAGATAAACTGAAAAACACCCAATCGTTCTCTGTGCAGGATGTCAGTAAACTGGCCTTTCTCTTGGCAGAGCAAGATATGAACTATTGCAGAGAATCTACCCAGAATGGTCTTTTAGCACAGAGGAATCTTGAGGAAATCATGGCAGAGCAGAAGAGTCATGCTTTTCAAAGGATGTCAGAGCTTATTACTCAAACACCAGATTTTAAGAGAGAAGTGACACGCAACCAGATGGAGCAAAGAGGAGCTAAAGCAGTGGAGAAAAAACAAAGTCATTATACTATGAATGAATTTTCAAGGTTTGGGCCACCAAAGACTTTTTCTCCTACCATCGTGCCTCCAGCCGTTCACCCAAACAAAGAAGCCAGCCTGATAGGAAGCAGCACCGCCCAAAACAGTGTAAAACAGTACCAGCCTATCCATTCAAACCATTACCAAAAACAAGCTAAGATTTCAGCAAAGACCAACAACAACAATGATTCACCGAGTTTTGCAAAGCTCACAAACACATCAGGGGCTGTTGCACTGCTTCCTTCTCAGCAGGTGTTCCGGCCTGCAGCAAGAGTCTCGGCTGATTTGAGCCAGGGGAACACAGTAAATCGACATGGTGCGATAGGCCAGGCCAGTCTTGAGGGTTTAAGGAAGGGAGCGGGAAATGTGGATATTTCAGATTTTGACCTTCAGCTAGAGAACAACAGGTTTTCCGCGGGCCTCATGGCCGATGGGCGTTTTTCTCTGAGATTTAGCATGAAACCCAAACTTTCTGGTTTCCCTGAAGAGGCAGACAAAAAAACAGGACTCCTGCAGAATCCATATCAGGGACTTGGCGGTTTGTACGGAGGACAAATGAGACACAACGGAGCGAGTTCAAACTCAGCCAAAGCTATACCATCACAACTTTTCTCATTCCTATACCAGATGGGTGATCCCAGAAAAAGCACATGCCACCCGATTCAGTCGCAGTCACAGTTGCCCTACTGCTCTGTGCCTCTCATCGACATGAATGAACGTCTGCCAGATGGAGATGTTTCGCCCTTCAGCCCTTATCTACAAGAATGCATTGGGCTAAGCCAAACATCAGGAGATGGGTCATTCTCCGGGTTTCTGTCGGCCATGACTTTACCTAAGTTTGGCAAGGCACTCGGAAGTCCCAACAGTCAGCTACACTTTTACTTGGAGGAATGTTACGAGCAGTGGAGGATGCTGGAAAAAGAGAGAAAGCAAGTGAGTGTGCTGTTTTTGAGACATAAGCGTATTCATGTAATTCATGTATGAATTTTCAGGTATGTACTGCAGCGTTGATGTATTTTTTTGTCATAGAATAAAACCTGAAAATATCTTAAAGCTGCAGTCCGTAACTTTTGGCGCTCTAGCGCTGTTAATAAACAGAACTGCATGCGTCTTGCAGAAGAACATAGAACATAGTAGCCGGAGCTACTTCTCTCTGTTTATGTCTATGACGAATCACGCAGGTATTGGGCTACTCCGCAGCGGTGCCTACCTGAACCAGTCTAAAATAGTCCGAATATAAACACTTATTATTGGTGTACCGTAGTGATTCAGGACAAGACAAAAACACAGTATGGAAAATGGATTCATGGTGTACTCGCTTATTATATAAATTTTGTACATTTTGAACACAAAAAAGTTACAGACTGCAGCTCTAAGCTTGTGTTAAAGTTATTTCAGGCATTTAAGCAAAAATCCATTCAAGAAACTCACTGACTTCAGGATGATGGAATGGGAAGTGCTAAAATGCTTACTTGTTTCTGGGTTTTGGCACACAAAAATACTCCTGCAGGACTCTATTATAGACAAAACAGTGATTTCTTTTAGGAAAATAATTTATGGAAAAATAAGTTACTTAAATGATTTTCTTGTATAGATTCTCTCTTTGTATATCATGCTACTAAATTACCATGTAGGCTGACCTTTTTTCATTTCACAACCTTGATGAGGTGAGAAACTAATGTAATGTGTTCTTTCTGACAGGCAGACGCTGTTCTTACAAAGACTTACCGAGGAAAACGCGTGTCTGTGGTGACCAGTAGTGTTTTACCCAAAATGCCTCCAAACCCCTCCAGACTGGACCGCCTCATTGTAGACCAGCTGCGCGAACAGGCCAGGGTCAGTCCAGTTTTTCTCATAAAATTCTTGCCAAGGGTTTTCAAACAGGGGGCCACAAGAGAGTGCTAGTGAGCCTGCCCAAAAGATCAAAGAAATACAGTTTAAAAATGTAAAGGAAAAAAAAATATATAAATAACATTTAATTGTTGTCACCAACATTGACATCATGGCATTGACATTATTACTGTTTTATTGTACTTTCTAAAAATCATGACATTTATGAAATCATGAAAGAATTCTATTGGCATCCATAGTGTTATGTTGACTTCACGTTTTATATCCATTAGTGAGTAATATTAATCTAATAATGGTGGGTGGAAAAAAGAAACTGACAACTTCATAGAAAGTGAATATTTTACACATATGTATCATTTCTATTTTTGCCTACTATGATCTTATATTCTAGAATTAAATTTCAAGTGTTTTAAACTGTAGCTACAAATGAATGAATTTTCTATATTATAATGCAGAATTGCATTGTGTTTGTAGGTGGCAGGTTTGCTAGGCAAGATGGAACAGTTACGCAGTTTTCCGCTTCATGCTAATATTGGCTCAGCATTGGACAGACATCTTGAGGTCATCTACATCACTCAGGCACGCCGCAAGGATGAGTTCATCAATGCCAGCAGCAGACAGAGGCAGCCAGCGGCCTTCTTTAGAGAGGACAGGGGTTAGTGAGTCATATACTATAACAAAACCAGGAAATACACAGCAAAAATACAAAATCTTATATAAACTAGTAGGGATGTTATGATACCAAAAATCTAGTAGTCGGGACCGATACCACTAAAAGTACATGATACTCGATACCAAGTCGATACCACGGGGAAAAAAAAACAAAAAACTTGAAGTTGCAGTCTGTAACTTTTTTTGTGTTCAAAATTTACATAATTTACATAATAAAGCGTGTACACCATGAATCCATTTTCCAAACCGTGTTTTCCACTTATCCTGAATCACTACAGTACACGTTTATATTCGGACTATTTTAGACTGGTACAGGTAGGCACCGCTGCAGAGTAGCCCAGTACCTGCATGAATCGTCATAGACATAAACAGAGAGAAGTAGCTCCGGCTACAGTGTTCCTCTGCAAGATGCACGCAGTTCCATTTATTAACAGCTAGAGCACCAAAAGTTACGGACTGCAGCTTTAAACATGGACTATTTTTATTTTTTAACATTGCAAAAACAACATTAGTGGCACTTGGCCATCAAATGATACACACACACGCGTGCACTCATGCATGCACGCGCACACACACGCACACACCTATACTCTGAATGCAAGCATTAGTTTAAATTCACTGACATACTGGCAGGCCAAAAATATTTTTTAAAACCATTAACATAAACACCAATTATTTAAACCAGTAATATTAGTCAATAATGTTAATAAGGATAATCCGCAGATGGATACACAGTGAATGAACAAGTGGTAAGCTGTCAGACAGTAACTGTGTGTGTGCGTGATCATCTGCAGCACTCGTGCTCTTAGAGCTGCGAGCCCATTTAAATCTCACACAATCATATTTATATATCATCGCCATCTTCCACATGTAGTTCTTCTGTGTGCTTGTAGGCATTTTTTCTTCTTCTTTACCCTTTGAGGACCGACTGAAACACTTCCAGGCATATATGCTCTGGCTGCCCCCGTCAGTTCCGGAAGAATTGCAGCCTTGCTAGTCGCTACCTTTGGTACCATCGGTACTTACTCTACTAAAGAAAAACAAGTATCGCCAGGATTTTAAAATGTTTATTCCGACTTGGTACCATAGTATCGGTTCTCGTGACATCCCTATAAACTAGTGTGAAGCCACAATCCTAGAAAAGTGGAAGATGACAGGGCTTGGTAAAGTCCCACTCAGCCTTAGTTTTACTGCTTAAGGCTGGAATACACTACACAACTTTTAAAATCTGAACAGATTTTAAAATACTGGGCATCATACACTTACCAAATTTTAAAACTGGCCATCATACACTAAACGACGATCATACACTTGCAGACTTTCAAATTGTTCTGATCTAGTGCAGTCAAACGATTAATCGTGATTAATCGCTTCCAAAATAAAAGCTTTTGTTTACATAATATATGTTTGTGTACTGTGTATATTTATTATGTATATATAAAAGGACACACATACAGTATTTATTTTGAAAATATTTACATGTATTTACATGTGTATATATTTATATTCATATAATTTATAAATACATATTATATAAACATAACATATTTTTCTTAAATATATACTTGCATGTGTTTATATATACATAATAAATATACACAGTACACACACACACATTATGTGAACAAAAACTTTTATTTTGGATGCGATTAATCACGATTTATCGTTTGACAGCACTATTCTGATCACAACAAACTCATGCAGAAACATGCGCATTGTTGCTAGGAGACGCATGACTAATGAAAACAACGTTCTAAAATCGGTTGAAAATATCAAACATGTTTGATATCCTCCGACTGGATGGAATCGAAGCATGCAGCTAAAAAAAGGGAGTCTGTGACCATAATACTATGCAATGTTTTTTTTTTTTTGATATTATATTTTTTATTTTGACCTTTAAAGCAACACAGGACAATAAAAAAACAAAAACAAAAAAAAACAACAATAACTAGAAGGACAGGAGAAAAAAAAAGAAAAGGGTTGGATGATTTTACAACCATATAATTACACCAGTTTCTCCAGTTTTATACACAGTTTAACAATGTTACACATATTTCTAGGCCAGTGGGCACAAGCAATATGCTGATCATGCAAAAAATAAAAGGGTGAAACCTTTAAACTGTTATCTTTGACATTTGACAGATGTTTAAAAAAGGGTTCCCAGGTGGCTTCGAAGCCAGCAATGCTATCAGAAAGATTGTGTCTAAGTCTCTCTAAGTGCAAAGTGCTAGAGAGTTCAGACAGGCAGGATTTAAAAAGTGGTTTTGATGTTTTTTTTTTTTTCCATAGACAAAATGATTTTTTTTAGCTACCACCATTCCATATTGGACAGCTTTTTGAATTTGATGGCCGAACCCACGAAGAAGAGAGTCAGACCAACTGAAAACAGCAACTGCTGGATCAGGGGAGAGGTCACAAGAATAAGCCTTAAGACTCATTCAGACTGTCAGCCCATATCCGATTTTGTGCATATCCGGATGGAATCTGATTTGAATAACTGACTGTCCACACAATTTGCACAATTTTTTCAGTTTGCACAAATCGGATTTCATGTAGTCAGTTGCCTATCTAAATATGATCAGATTTCAATCGGATTTGCACAAAAATCGGATTTGGGCTGACAGTCTGAACGAGGCTTTAGAGTAGAATCTCTATTTGGTGAATTACACTCCAAAATTCATAAAGTTTCAGGCAAAACCAAAAGAGATGTCCTAGGGAGCCCTCGGCAGATTCACATTTGTTACAGACACTATGTGATTTTCTATGAAATCTGTCATCTCAAATCTGCAGACTGGCTCTGACTTTCACCAACTAGCATCAACTTCTCCAGATAGTAAACTGGCAGAAAATCGGGGCAAAAATCATGTAGTGTATTCCAGCCTTTAGTAACAGAACATTTGCTTAGTTAACATGGATGCATCTTGTGTGTTAAAAGGTGAAATTTTTATTTTTTATTTTTCACATCTCACAGAGATCCTTCTGTTGGCATCTGCAGTGAAGGACCTGTGCAGCAGCACCAGAAAGGCCCGGACCGCTCTTTGGTGTGCATTGCAAATGACTTTGCCCAAAACAAACAGTTACCCAAAGGAGAGAGACGAGCTGGGTACATGCTCCCCTTTAGGCCAAGACAGTCCTGAGCAAAGCAGCTTGGAGAGAGCACTGATTGCCCTGTGATCTCTGGCAGGTATACAGTTTTTTTTTTTTGTGTGTTTTTTGACACAAACTAACATTGATCTAACCTGTCCAAAAAGGTGCAAGAGGTGATGGGATTGCATTCTTTAAGAAGAATGAATGAGTTATTTAAGTTATTCCACTAAAGTGATATGTTAGGCTCAGTTATGGGCAGCAGATGGAATTCTTAGTTCATTAATATTTATCAGTCTTATGCGAAAACCACCAATCAGATTATAATCAAATTCTCCAAAAGACATGGAATTATGGCAGTAAGATCAGTACTGAGCTATTTTGTCCAAGGACCCCAGAAGAACTGCCAGTATAAACAAAATGTTTTGAGAGAGTATGAAAGAATGATTTAACACTGACAGAAAGAGAGATGAAATTAGAAGAGGGACCTTTTAACTGGCTAATGGTGATAATGGAACAGAATGTATGGCAAGAGCAAGATCTGTGGCTTTGGAGGATAATGGGATATTTTTGCCCAGTTGACCAAGAAATGTATAAATAGTTGCACAGGAAACAAACAATTATTTGTGTTGAAGGTTTTTTTTTTTGACAGTTTAATTAGTGTCTCCTGCAACCTATTCAAACTCCTCAGCTAATTTTAGGTCCAGTGACACACATTCAGGCAAAAACAGTATTTATGATCAACAGGACGTGTTCCAGTTGTCCTTTTACTTATTTATGTGCATGATTCTTTGGCGTCAGCACTTTGTTTTTAGTGGTCTCACTGGATAAGCAATGACAATCACACATCTTTCCTAAATCTCTTCTGTTTTTGGAAAATTTGAAAGTGAATTTATTTATTTGCAATTTGTTTATCTCAATTTTGAATTCAACTCAGTATTCTGTTTTTCAGTGTATGTATGTGGTCAATCTGTCTTTGATGTAACTCATTTGAGGATATATTGAGTAGCTGAGAGTAACCATTCATGGACTGAAATAAATGTCAACAACATGTTATTAGAAAATGCTACAGACTGACATAGTTCATATGACGTGTGCTCATATTGCCTTTGTTTTTTTTTTTGCTTATGCTTTTGTTCAAGTTTAACAATTAAACTAACAAAACACAAAATCCCAGAACTCACAGAGTGATGCATAAAACTACTGTTTATTTAATTAAACATTGATTCAAAATACAATGTAAATCAATGCTCTAATTAAAAAAATGCAGATCCCAGTCTGTAAGCAGTGAAACTAAAATCATTCAGTAAAGCTGCAGTGAATTTGTCTGTTCACTTACAATAATGTATGTTTTAAAAGAACAGTGTTATGATCAGCTTGCCAAAAACAGTTGGTTGGCTGAGTTATGAAAGCCATTTGTAAACAAGTTCCTCACTCTTATTCAGTTCTGAAAATCCTAAACATTTACCCAGCAAATATCATATCGAAAATCCTTAAATGCCCACTGAGTTGAGGCTTAACAGAATAAACAATACTGAAGATTGTACCTTGCTAGATGATTTCCATTATAAAATCATTTAGACACTTTTCAAGTTTGAACTTTTCACCTGAATATGGCAAAGATTTGACCTTACAACATTTAAGTTATGTTGATGTAAAGAAAAACATCAAGCCAAGCAGTGTTTGGATAGATGAGAAGTTTCACCAGTCAACAGTGTTGAAGAGTCAGAGCTCTTATTGCATAAATAGAAGAAATTATAACTTCTCCTGCAATCGGCAGTGACACCCAGAGTTTACAAGCAAAATGTAGCTTCTGATGTTCCCTTTGAATCAAGCTGAGTCTGTAGGATAAAAAAAAGCATCTACAGCATCCATACAACATCAATTTTAAAAACTGTGGCTTGTGTGATTCAAGTTATTTTAGTCAAGAGTGAACACGTTCATTTACACAACTCGATTTATTGTACCAATTTCAGGATATTTTTTTAAGTACAAAATGTTAAATACTGTGGCTTTGATAAAAGAATGCCTCAATCACCTGATCTTACAAGCTAACAGACGCTAAAGGTTTCTCATTGTAGTATATGAGAAGGCAGTCTACAAGGTATTGGCACAATATGTAGCAGCTTCAAATGAACAGTTGTCAATTGATATATATGTGCACACACACATACCCTTCTCACTTAAGGTTAATCACTGTCCTACAATAAAATTAAACCACAACCTAGACAGAAACAGCCACCAAGAGCAAAAAACTGTACATATGTCGGCCCCAGCCTCCTCTCCTATTGATTAGCAGTTGTGTTTCTTTGGGTTGTCTCTGAGCCCTCTCCATATATTGCTACATGTTGAGAAGGCTTCCATTGGTTTCTGAAAAAGCTTGTAAGCTGAATAAATATAGATATATTTTGTATCTTGAGCTGTGTGTTAAAAATCAATGGAGTGCTACTGAGGAGCAACCTATGGAAAACAGAAAAAATGGTTCACAGGTTATTTGAAAGTCCCTCAAGGCAATAAGATGGGGATTTATACTGTTTTTAGACACAAGCATGTTGGTTATCTGCTGGTAAATGTTAAAGAGTGAATTTCACAGCAACATGTTAAAGATTGAATCTCATGGAAACATGTCCAGGTCACTTTTCAACTGCCTTGCCACGTATACAGGTGCATCTCAAAAAATCTGAATATGGTGAAAAAGTTCTTTTTTGTGTGTGTGTGCGTAACAAAAATATATTCTAGATTCATTGCATGTAAAGTAAAACATTTCAAAAGTATTTTTTTGTTTTTTTTGTTTTAATTTTGATGATTAGAGCTTACAGCTCATGAAAGTCAAAAATCAGTATCTCAAAATATTAGAATATTTATATTTGAGTTTCAATAAATGACCATCCCTACAGTATAAATTCCAGGTATCTCTTGTCCTTTGAAACCACAATAATGGAGAAGACTGCTGACTTGGCAATGGTCCAGAAGACAATCATTGACACCTTCCACCTTTCACAGAGTGCTGTATCAAAGCATATTAAATGCAAAATTGACTTGAAGGAAGAAAGTGGGTAGGAAAAGCTGTTCAAGCAACAGGGATGACCGCAAGCTTGAGAATACTGTCAAGCAAAGCTGATTCAAACACTTGGGAGAGCTTCACAAGGAGTGGACTGAAGCTGGATTCAGTGCATCAAGAGTCACCACACTCAGACGTCTTCAGGAAAAGGGCTACCAAGCCACTTCTGAAACAGAAACAACGTCAGAAGCATCTTACCTGGGTTAAGGAGAAAAATAACTGGACTGTTACTCAGTGGTCCAAGGTGCTCTTTTCAGATAAAAGTAAATTTTGCGTTTAATTTGGAAATCAAGGTCTGGAGGCTGGAGGAAGAGTGGAGAGGCACAGAATCCAAGCTGCTTGAAGTCCAGTGTGAAGTTTCTGAAGTTAGTGATGATTTGGGGTGCCGTGACGTCTGCTGGTGTTTGATCCATTGTGTTTTATCAAGTCCAAAGTCAATGTAGCCGTCTACCAGGAGATTTTGGAGAACTTCATGCTTCCTTCTGCTGACAAGCTTTATGGAGATGCTGATGTCATTTTCCAGCAGGACTTGGCACCTGCCCACACTGCCAAAGGTACCAAAAGCTGGTTCAATGACCATGGTGTTACTGTGCTTGATTGGCCAGCAAACTCGCCTGACCTGAACCCCATACAGAATCTATAGGATATTTTCAAGAGAAAACCCAGACCAAGTATTGAGTGCAAAAATGAACATACTTTAAATAACTTGAACTTTTCTGTTTTGCAAATCCTTTTTTTTTTTTTTTTTTTTTAATCTTAGGATGTTAATATTCTAATATTTTGAGATACTGAATTTTTGACTTTCATTAGCTGTAAGCTCTAATCATCAAAATTAAAACAAAAAAACTGTTGAAATGTTTTACTTTGTGTAATGAATCTAGAATATATGAAAGTTTCACTTTTTGAAACGTAAAAAAAGGGAACTTTTTCACGATATTCAAATTTTTTTGAGATGCCCCTGTATATATGCACTATATTGTGAAAAGTATTGGGACACCCCCTTCTAATGAACAGGTTTGACTACTTTAGTAATTTCTATGAGTACAAATCTTAATGTTAAAGCATATAATGATATTCTAGGAAATTGTGTGCTTCCAATATTATAGCAAAAGTTTGGACAGGACCCTTTTCTATTCTAACATGACAATGCCTCTGTGTATAAGGCAAGGTTCAAAAAGAAATGATCGATTCAGTCAGTGTGGAAGAACTTGACTGGTCTGCATAAAACCAAGTCCTAATCCCAGCTGAACACATCTGGTGACTTTAAATGCAGACCTCGAGCCAAAAACTCATCACCAAACACCAATGACTTGTACATATGGGTACAGTCATTTTAGACACTTCCAAAACTTTTTTTTTTTTTTTTAAATACATGAATTATGTTTCCATCTTTTTTGCTACAGTTTTGGAAGTGCCTTTTTCTGTTCCAAAGGAGGGGGTGTCCCAATACTTTTGTCCACATTGTGTATGTACAAGTCATGTATGTATATACACACATCAAAACGAAAATTAATCTTATTTTAGGATTGTGAAGATATTTTGCATAGCCACATTATTTTCATTACAATTATACTTTACAATTTAAATATTCATGTAACACAGTAATGACAATTAGGGGAAATGGTCTTTAACCAAAATATTAATTATGATTTTTGGGTTGAAATGCAACCTGAACATGTTATTGACAGGTTGTGTGAGATTTACCTATAAATAAGTAGCACAACAGTCAGCACCTGTAAAAAATGAACGGGTCATGTTACAATTCTCACTCAGTTTGCTGGTTTGTGATTTGTTTTGTACAAGCCAAGAAAACAGCTAAATAGGCCCAACATTATCATTCAATAAGCAATATCGGACCCAAAACAGGATATGGATGCATACATTGTTAGTTGGGACACTGTTTGCTGAGATCTCATTGTATATTTCTCTTGTAGATAAATGACCTTGGTATTGTATAGTCCACAAAAGTGTTCTTGCTCTGTATTTTCTCTCTATCTCTTGCGTTCTCCCTTCTGTGTGCGTTTCTTTTCTTTGTCCTTGCGCTCCTGCTTGGCCAGTTTGTCTTTCTCGCGTTGTACCTTGTCCTGCTCTTTCTTCTTCTGTGCGTCCTCTCTGGCCTGGTCACGCTGCTGTTTGCGGCGGTTCAAAACCTCCTCGACATTGGTGTTTTTGAACAGGGCTGGGGCTGGCAGTGAAGGGAACAGTTCATGTAGATACAGATATTTAGTCTAATCATTGCAGATCATACTACATCTGCTCCTACAACAGTACTGGACACTATCTATACATAACCAGAGCAGAGATCTGAAGTGATCGTGAGTGATGGTGTAAAAAAGGATACATTTGTCACTGGGTATCCCCACTGCAGCTTGTTCTTCCTCATCATCTTCAGTACAAATGTTAAAGAAACTGCTTCACACTGGATCACCTGATCCCTGACCTTGAGAGAGACTCAGTGATGCTTTGTTCTTAAAGTGCCATAGAAATACAACATTACAAAACATAAGTATTAAAAGGATATTCCTCTTCATCTGTGACATTAGCATACTGTGCCAGTAGAGCCTCTTTCCTCTTCTTGGCTTCCTGTGACACCTCCTTCTGTTTGACCACAATCTGTGCCTGCTTCTCTATCAAACTGGCAATAGCCTGAACCTCAGCTGAAAACAGAAAAAAACAAACAAATACAGTTTTCCAAAAACAGTGGCTGAAAAACAAAAATGTTTATATCACCATTACTGTACTGTTAAATAATACAGAGGATATTATGAAAATCTTGGTTAATTAAAAAATTGAGAAATAAAAATATTAACATGTACAGCACTGTTCAACAGTTTAGTAAAATTGTTTCATTTTTTTGAAAAGATTCCTCTTGTGCTCACCAAGGCTGCATTTATTTGATCAAAAACAGTTTGTGAAGCAGTATTACAATATTTACTGATTTCACTTAATATATTTTAATATGTAATTTATTAGTATTCAGTAAAGCTGAATTTTCCGCAGCCATTACTATGATGATTTGCTCAAGAAACATTCTTATTGAAAACAGTTGTGGTGCTTAGTATTTTAGAAATTGATAACTTTTTTAGGCGTTTTAATAGTTCAAAAGATTATTTGAAACCATCTTTTGTAACAAATGTCTCTACAGTCACGTTTGATCAGTGTAATGCTTCCTTGCTAAGTAAAAGTATTAATTTCTTTTAAAAATCTTACCACAAACTTTTGAACAGTAGTGGACAGTGCAATTTCTTTCAGAATATGTAAATTCTGATCACTCACAGTAGTGTGAGACTGGTAAATGGGGTCACTGTGATTGACCTTTTCTAATTTCAGCTCTCCACTTACCATCTTCATGAGTACCCTTCACTGCAGACCTCTTGCACTCAGTCCACTGTTTTAAGATCTGGTGGCAAACCTCCTCAAGAGTGTCCTCTTCCTACGACAATAAAGTGACCTCTGTTTACTAACACAAGCCTAAAACATTCAGGCAAACGACTGTATTTGGATGTTTACAGTGACTTCTCACCAATCTCTCTTTGCACACACCTTACGTAAACCTACATTCAAATATAGTTTACAACATCTTAAAATAAGTTGCTCGTGTTCGATTACTTTTGAGTAAATGATAATAGTAATATTAAACATAATACCAGTGAATGGCAACAGGCGTTTGATCACGTTTCACACTTTAACTGCTCAAATGAATGGTCAATAAAGGAATTCAGTTTATAACACAGAAGTGTCTTTCGGGCTTATGATGAGTTTTTCTGAACAACTGTTAAATGTTACAGTGTTTCTGACAGCAGAGCCGCTCGTGTGAAATATCTTGACAGCTGAGTTGAGCGTGCGAGTGTCACGCACGAACATGAACATGCGCGTGCACTGACCAGAAAAGCGGACAGAATGCCCTGAAGAGCATCCTTTTGCTCTTCATCGTTTTCCTCTTCCTGAAGCACTCCGAGTATATATGCTCCGTAAACTTCTCTGTCTACTTCGAGGGAGTCCAACCGCTCGTTCAGCCAGTTTTCAAACTCCCCGGCGATTTGGTTGGGCGCCGCCATCTTGCCTGGCTGGGGTCCTGATAGTGAGGCGGGATGTCCGCGCAGAATGCCAGACACAAATGCGCAACACTAACGTTCAAAAGAAACATACATACCTTACGCATCCTTTCGTTGCGATAGAATTTGCGAACTTAGTTATTTCATTGTTTAAATTTAATATTTACACGGGAAGATTACATTTAACTTGATAGTCATATAAGTGAGTGCTGTCTAGTACCTGTGAAAAGCTTATTTAAATGCTCATAATTTAAGCGCATCATGTTTTAAACATGCATTATTCTTATGGTCCTGTGCAGCGACGCGATATCAAACAGTTGATTTTTAAACCAAAGCTCACCACTAGAGGGCACTAGCTGCCAATTTACTCCTGAATCCGTTGTTCTCAGGCGCACATCCGGATCCAGGTAAAGAACTGTTGGATGCTGCTGAATTAAAAAAGCATAGGTACTGTGATTTTTATATTT
>JAFVLL020032809.1:0-11886 GCA_021397915.2 Tor tambroides
AAGTCCATTTCAATATTATCTAGACTTAAATCTAATTAAATTGCTACAAATATAACTGATAATCAAACATTTGCTAAAGACACAAAACCCACCTCCCATTCTTTATCTTTTTCTTCTTTAACTCGTAGCTGGTACAGTAGCGTGATCCACCCTGAGCGGGTGTCTGCGGTTCGGGGTTTCTCCCAGGACACTCTCACAAACGGACCCTGGTCGTCATCCACCACGACTGCTGTCACGTTCTCTGGAGTGTTTGGTTGAACTGAGGGTGAAAAGGAAAGGACAGAATAAGACAGGAAGTCCATTAGAAAAATATACAAGAGTTAAACTCACTTTAACACAACTATTATGATTTGTACAAGTATTTTTATCAGCACATTTGAGTTTGAGTGTGTAAAAAATCCTGAAATGTGACGCATACACTACCATTCAAAGGTTTGGGGGCAGTAACATTTTTTGGAAGATGTTTAGGCTGCATTTATTTGATAAAACAGCAATATTATAATTAAATAATTAAAATAACTGGTTTCTAATTATAATAAAAAAATGGTTTCTAATATATTTTAAAATGTGATTTATTCCTGTGATGCAAAGCTGAATTTTCAGCATCATTACTCCAGTCTTCAGTGTCACATGATCCTTCAGAAATCACTGTAATTTGCTGATTTATTATCTTATTATCATTGTGGAAACAGTTGTGCAGTCATGATACACGTACATAATTGTTTGCAAAACAAAGTTCAGAAGAACGGCATTTATTTAAAATGGAAATCTTTTGTAACATATAGGTCTTTACTGTCACTTTTGATCAATTTAATGTGTCCTTGCTGAATAAAAAAGTATTAATTAAAAAACTTTTGAATGATAGATCCACATTTTTAATGTAAAGTACAATTTACCAATAATAAAAAAAGAAAGAAAATTCTGTCATTCTCACCCTCACGTTCAATCAAATCTGTATATTGTTCTTTCTTCCATGGAACACATAATATTTTGCTGAATATTTATGCCTTTTCATAGAGTATAATGAAAATATACAGTAACCAGGGCCTGTCAAATTCCAAAAAAGCACCAAAAAGTGCTCTGTATGACTCTTGCACTTTAAAGCAAGTCTTTTAAAGCCATACAATAGCTTTGTATGAGGAACAGACTGAAATATAAGTCACTGTTCTGCACTGTAGCAATCAAATCTCATTTGCTTATATTGCAAAACAGTTTTGGATCTTGCCAGTCCCTATAGTAATTTAATGCTTTGATTATATAAAAAGAGTTGCTGTGAGATTTTTTTAAAAAAAAAAGTGATGCAGGTTTGGAACATGAGGGTGAGTAAATGACAATTTTCTTGTTTGGTGAAGTACTGATTTAACACTCTGTAAATTCAGCACAAAACTAGTTTTTTCCAGTTTGAGGGTGAAAAACTAGTTTACACCTAATAAGGTCAAACTAAGTGACCTTTGCATGCAAACCTGCTGAATAAGGAAGAAAGAAAAAACAGAAAAGTGTGCTTTGCATTGTGAATGAATGTTTCGCCCCTTCAGCATAAATAAAAACATCAGTTAAAGTTTAGTCTCAGTTATAGCTGTACATATGAGTTAATGATAAGACTGAATTGCACATAGTGAAAAAAAAAACGTCAGATCAAAGGAACGTGACCTTGCAAACTGTGCGGGATAAAACTAAAATTGCCACTAAAAGTAAACAACCATCCTAATTTTTAGATTGGTAGAAAATTAGCCTTTTGGCAACACGCGACTGAAAAACGTGTGTAATATTTTACAACCCAAAGGATAAAATAATGTTCTTTCGCAACAGTGATCCCAGATGGGCACTGGGCAGCAATAACATTCCTCTTATTGATGACTCCACTCCAATAAAATCTGTAACAGTATTCTGTCTATTATGTACTACTTCACTAGATAATAAATAAAGAGAGCGGATGACAGAGTACAAATCATATATGTATAAATTAAATAAACTCATAAGCATACCTATATAGGCCACATCCACCTCCACAGGGTCTGAAGTGTTCCTTCCCAGACCGTTGGTGGCCACCACAGTGATGTTGTAGTTGACCCAAAGTGATGTGTCATTTTTGTTGAAGAAACATGAGTTCTCGCCCGCCGTTCTGTAATCTGGGCACTCGTAGACCGTTTCTGAGCTGCATATGAGAGATATCATCAGACAGAAATTAGACGGCAAAATAAAAATACAAGCAACTCTACAGCTAGTTTGTTTCTGATCACTGTGACAATTTATAACCAAAGTCTAAAACCTGCACTCCTTTGGTGATATACATGCCAGCAATAATACTCAATACTCACATGCTGATATCATAAAAATATTATCTAATCTCGCTTAGTACATTTATTATGTTTGGGCCAAAAAGAAACTGATTTTCTTTAAAGTAAACAGGAGTTTTGTGTATTAGCTTTGATGCTAAGCTACACTACCATTCAAATGAATGGTTGAATGAATGAAATGAATACAATTATTTGGCAAGGATGAAATTAATTGATCAAATGTGACAAATACTTTTACAAAAAAATAAAATCCATTTCAATTCAAAGAATACCTCAAAATGATCACGGTTTCTATGAAAATATTAAGCAACAAATCTTTTTTTTTTTCATATCATGTGTATGTTAGAATGATTTCTGAAGACTGGGGTAATGGCTGATAAATTCACAGGAGTTGTTGCATTTTAAAATATATTGAAATAGAAAACAGTTTCATTTGTAATAATACTTCACATTATGACTGTTTTTACTGTATTTTTGATTAAATAAATGCAGATTTGGTGAGCATAAGAGACTTCTTTTAAAAAAAAAAAATTTCAGACTTCTGAATGTTAGTGTATATGCTCCTTAATGTTGATAAAATAAACCTTTTTTGTTGCAGTTACAGTATATGCAGTTAAAATATAATCATTTCTCAGAAAAAATGGCCCCAAAATATTGATGTTTCTTTATGATGATAAAAAATGAAGCTTCAGCCAGTGTTTGTCAATGCAGGAAAGAAAATTTGCTCATAAAAAACATCTCTCTCTTCATTCACTGTAGGCTTAAAATATCATAATTCACCACATCCAGCCGTATTAAAATGAATTCCATGAACTCCACTCGGTGCAGTATTACATGGTATTAGATATGATGTTTGTGTACAGTACTTGCTGAATCTCAATTCATAATGTTGGCAAAACAATTCATGGCATAGCATCCACTCTGATGAAAATCTGAAGAGTTTATATTTGACAGAGTGTGCGGGCATGTGTGTGTTGGCTGGAGCTAAGTCATGTATGTCTTTCTGATTATTTCACATACGTGCTCAGAAACACAGAGAAATAAACACATGACAGAGAAAAACTGTTTAAGCTGCTTATTACTGGAGCAAAGGCCAAGAAATAGCGACACCTTTGAAACCTCATTAGGAGCCAAAGAAAAATGTAAAAAGGATCATTAAAGACTACTCTCAAGTCTGCTCTCAAGACAATAAATAAATGCCTCTATAAAGGGAAAAAGTAGAAGAGAGACTGACTTTTCTAGACGGTAGTATAGGGCGTAGGTGGTTGGCAGACCTCCATCATCTCCAGGCTCCCACCAGCATGTGAAGGTCTCCTTCTCTGGAGAGCGACAGCTTGTGAGTCTTGGTTTGCCTGGCGGACTGACACCTATGGACATATTGTGCCCATTTAGAGTACATTAGTTGAATTCAACATCATGTTATATTAACATCTTGTAAAATAGGTATTTTTCTGCCTGAAACATACATAAGACTACTCATATGCAAAGCTTCGCATTCAATTTATTGAGAAAATGTAGGATTTATGCTTTGTGTTGCATTAATATGGACTATGATACACTGTTCATCGAAAATACTAACAGAAAAATACCATGGCATTCTTTTAAGTACCATGTAAATACAATGTAAATAATATGGCAATCATTCAATACCATTGTATATATCAATGTATCACAACGTGAGAATTTGATCCAAAATTTTACTAGGTTTTTAAACCGTGAGGTTGATAGTGAGGTAACTTAAGTGACATCTTGGTCTTTTAATGCTTACACCATTTTCATTTAGATAAATATTAAAACTACAAAACACTGAAAAAAAGACCATTTGAAAGTTTGGGGGTTGGTAAGATTTTAAAATGTTTTTGAAAGGAGTCTCTTCTGCTCACCAAGGCTGCATTTATTAAAAATACAGTAAAAATTGTAATATTGTGAAATATTATTACAATTTAAGATACCTCTTATCTGTTTTAATATATGTTAAACTGTAATTTATTCATGTGATGCAAAGCTGAATTTTCAGCAGCATTACTCCAGTCTTCAATGTCACATGATTCTTTGGAAATCATTCTCATATACTGATTTGCTGCACAATAAATATTTCTTATTATTATCAATGTTGAAAACAGTTGCTGTTTGATATTTTTGTAAAAACTGTGATACATTCTTATATGAAAAGCAACAGCATTTATATGAAATAGAACCTTTTTGTAACATTATAAATGTCTTTACTGTCATTTTCATCAATTAAATGCTGACTAAAAGTATGAACTTCGTAAAAACTTTTACTGACCCCAAACTTTTGAAAGTGGTGAACAGTATATGTGTACATATGAAGTTAGTAAGGATGTACTGCTTACTATAAGTTCATAAGCTCCTAACACTGCTCACCTGCTGCTTGTGATATTAATTTGGCAATAAATGTCAAAATCAGCACGGCGCCAGAGTTCCTCATCGTCCCTGATGGCTTCTGAACTCCTTAGATCGATCTGTCAGTGAGAGACAAGAGTGGAAATGTGAGATATTAGAGCTGTATTTTTTTCCATTGACATAAAGAACCCAAAAATTACTGTAAAATACAAAACATATCCTTTACAAATAAAAATGTCAAGCAAATTAAAAATGAAAGACATACTAACACACAGGTTGCTGAAGAGAGAAGATACAGTAACTGTAATTGATTCATAAACCTTCTGTGTTCAGTATAAACATAAGATACTGTATACAGTATGAGGAACCATTACAATGAAACAGACACTTAACTCACTTAAAAAAACTTTCGCTGTCACTTGAAAATAAAAAATTCTTAATCCAGAGCAGTCAAATAAGCCACTTCCAGGAACTAGGTGTTTTTGCACAAATGTTTTTATCTGCAGATCAAACTGAAGACATAATGTTTTATACTTGTACTCAAGACAGGAGGTGGTTTCACAATAATCAAATATGTCCTTTGTCACTCACTGGACGTAAACAATACCCATCCATCAAGTCTGCACCTTTCAACACTTTCTCAATCATTTGCTCCTTTAGTACATCTTATCGAAGGACAATATGAATCATGATCTGCAATTCTGATCAGCCCAGCTCTATCTATATTTCATAAGGTTTTGCAACCGACTGCCTACTAGTTAAAAATATAGTGGTCATCAAACTGCCACTTTCTGCATTTTACATGGCCAAATCACCATGTAAAAGATCACTCCTAGTGTGGGAATTTTTCCACTAGTTTTATTGGTAATTTCTGTGTGTTTACAACCTTGAGGCAAAGGTTTTACACTCTGCTTTTCGACATCCCCTTTCGGCTGAAATACTGTTATTGGCATATGTGAAAGTTCCAGAATGAATTGCTCAACTCATAAAACAGGCAGACAGATGCATGCCTCCAAACAAAGGTTTAAAGGTCTATGGAAATAATTGAACTATCATCATGACAGACACAGCTAAACAAATTTAAAGTTTTTAAGCTTTTAAATAGGAAAGAAAATATAATTTATTCTCTATACCTTTTGTGAGAGCTCTTTTGACACATTTGGTACTCAACTTCAGCACATACATAGGCTAAATTTGTGTGTGTGTAACAGTTCAAGCTAGTTAAGTTTTCTTATAGAGTTTCCAAAGACTTGTGTTTTAACACAATTTTGTGCCCCACCATACAAACAAGTGACTTAAAAACAGCAATGTTGCATAGGGGTTGAATAATTATGACATACTGTAGCTGTATTATAAAAAATCCTGTAACTCAAAAATATTACATTATACAGTATATTGACAATATCACATTTAATATGCTACTTAACTGTTATAGGTGCAATTTATAATAATTTATATAATTTTAATATCATTTTTATATAAAAATTGTTCATTTGTGGTCATCATTTTACTTACTTTTATTTTGGTAAAATTAATAAATCTGAATGGAATTTTCCTATACTTTAACTGTGACTTAAAAATGAGCAGATGTCTACTGGACTAAAAAACAAGAAAAAACGGTTTAACTTCTCAAATAAATAGACATAAACAATCTGAGCAGGCAAGACTAGGCAAACTACACTGTAAAGTTTTTAGTAAATCACTGATCATTTTTGACACTAATGTTATTAGGTGCCACATTTTTACAGAGCCAAAGAAACACCAGAGTATGTTAGAGGGATCTGAATTGAGGGATCTAAAGTGTTTAAACAAATAGGAAGCATTTGGGTGGTTGCCTACTGTCCAGAGTCAGTAAAACAAAAACAAAAAAACATATGTCCAATCACTTAGAAAAGATGCAGTATACTTCTCTTCAAGAAATCGAGAAATTTGAATACAAATTCTTGTCCTTTACTTTCAATGAGCAGAGTGAGTTATGGGCCAAGTTTCTGAGTGAAAAATAAGCAATAGCGAAGGCAAAAATTCAGTAAATTACTCAATTCATCTACAATATGTGTAGGCTCAAACAATCATCAGAAGATTCACATTAGCTGTGCAATTTAGGTCTCTACTGAATCTCTTTGTCAGGAAAAACTATTCAAAACTTCAGAAGTACGTTAGCAATAGCTTTGCATAAACTTGCAAAAACCTCAAAGCTTACCTGTGCATGTAACTTAGACTTCATTTAGTTAAGTCTAAATCAAATGGTCATCTCTCTAATTAATGCCCATACTAAAAAAAATCTCAAATGAATCACTGCCATATATCTGGATGGATGAGTTCACGACCTATGCACCTCTGACCTGGCCTCATTTGTCTAATGCATAGAAACACAAACTGTCAAAAGACAACAAGTCCTGACTCATACTAGCAAAATATGTCAGAAAATGATCTGAAAACTAAATAGACATGAATTATACACTAACAGCCTTGAGAATTACTTCAACCTGTGCCAACTGTAGCAAGGGAACACAAGCTAATCAATCAGTCTGAATTTGTATTTTCCGCTTTGTCATGCAGGCTCTTTTCTCGCCTAACGTATCCGTTTCTGTCACTTTATGATAATAAGTGCTACCAGTGTAAGCATGGATATAATATGCAAATACGTTTGGCATCTGACTCCTCTGTGGAAACGGCTTAATCTCCAGCATTAATCTGATGACAAAAATAAGCCCTAAGCACATGGAAAGCTTGATATTAGGACTGCAGATTGAGATAGACGTAAACATGACAGATAGAAAATGAGGGGGAGAGAGAGAAAGAGAGAGAGCAAAGAACGTTTATTTCCCCTTGTGAACAGGGTGGTATCACAGATTAAAAAAGGGGAAAAAAATCTTCTCCAGCTGGCATATACTCCATATCTGATTACGTAAGGGATTATATCATCATAACAGAAAGACCCGGTCAAACTGTGTTGGGCTTCGTTCTCCACTGCGATGCAAAGTGGAATAGTGCATGACACTGACCTGACACAAGCTGGCAGCCCTATAGAGCCTCAATGAGTTCAATGAGCATGAAGATTGAAGGAGGCCATGGGATTGTTGCTTTCCATCATGAATGATTCAATAAACCTACAACTCAAATATGCACTGCTGAAAAATCATCAAAATCATGTTGGCTTGGGATGGGTTGGTATACAGTATTTGAACAATTTCTCCATCAGTTTCACATGGAGCCCCTAAGAGGACATAGTGATAGGAAAAAAGTGAGATGGAAGGGAAAATGTTGCATTTTCTTGGAAAGCTACTGGGTTCCTCTGAGAAAGTTTTCTCGCAAAACATTTGCGTTCCCCTGAGAAACTTTACATTGTCCTGAGAAATTTTGCGTTCCCCAAGAAACTTTGCGTTCTCTGACAAACATTTGAGTTACCCTGAGAAATTTTGCGCTCTCTCGCAAAACATTTGCATTTCCCCAAGAAACGTTTTCTCGCAAAACATTTGCATTTCCGCAAGAAACTGTTTTCTCGCAAAACATTTGCATTACCCTGAGAAACTTTACGTTGCCCTGAGAAATTTTGCGTTCCCCTGAGAAACCATGCGTTTTCTCGCAAAACATTTGCATTACCCTTAGAAACTTTGCATTCTCTCACAAAACATTTGCATTTCCCCGAGAAACTTTGCGTTTTTTTTCTTAACTCCTATTATTTTCACCATAAGTATTTTTATTAAAATTTCTCAGGGGAACGCAAAAGTTTTTTTGAGAGAATGCAGTTTCTTGGGGGACTAAAGATCTCCAAAACTACATTCATTATTGAATGTTAATTCATTGCTTTCTTACCAAACAGAGACAAAGGGAGTAAGTGATCTATCTGTCAGTTCATGAGAAGCTAGACCTCCTAAAGGGTTAATTCACAAATTTTTTTTTTTTTACTTATTTACTGACCATGACTTACTTTCTTCTTTAACCCATTAAAACCTGATCACACATCTGTGTGTGTTTACCTTTATGACGTTTAAGGCGTTTTAGGCCTAAATCGGTTAAAGCACAAAAAAGATTGTTTCAAATGATTTTGTCCATACAGTGAAAGTCACTGGGGTCCAAAATAACACTGGTCCCTTCAACTGGTCCCTGCAACGTATTTTTGTAATTAAAAAAAAAAAAAAAACTTTTTCAAAATATCTTCTTTTGTATTTTGTAAAGAAGGGTTCCCAAAATATGGTCTCCTTGAACACTATTCTCCCTTTCTATGCACTTTTTAATATTCACATCCTGTTTTATTTAAAATTAAACTCTCTCAGAGGCCTGTCATCACCCACTGCGTCTGTCCCAGCCCTGTTACTCAGCCCTACAGCAGCGCTCTAGTTTCAGCTTGTTCCCCTCATATCTAGGACTGTCTTTTGTCATCTGTCAACAGGCCAAAACCATCTATGAAAGCCAAAGCATCCAAAGTATCTGTTGAATCTAGGGTTGGTCTTTGACTTGACTTAGCCATGATTTGAAAAACTACCCATTTTATGTTGTGGAGGAAGAAGGGAACTTAAACTCTTCTCTTAACCAACCAGATCCCTACAGTCAGATGAGGGGAATGGGATCCGTCTCATATCTTCTCATGTTGCCCGACTCTGGTCAGCATTAAATACCAATCAGTACCAAGGACAGCAGCATGACAGCTGCCCAAAACATCAAGACCATCAGGACTAAAAAGACACTAAGGAAACCTAGAAAGTTTGGGTTTTAATTTATTTATTTATTTATTTTTTGCTAAGTACAGCAATGGTTTTTTTAACAACTTGCAGGTTTCAGCCACAGATATTTCAACTTGTATGATGGATTTCATAATAATAATAATAATAATAATAATAATAAATATAGCTGCAAGCAGCAATTACGGGGCCAAGCACTCCAAAGGCAAAATGAGAAGCTAAGCATGGCATGGAGCATCAGACCAAATGCAACAACGAGTAATAAAAGCAATTTTAGAATGATTGTAATTGAAATGGCTGAAAAATCAGAAATACAACCACTAGTAATATGATTAAATGGCTTATCACATTTGACCAACAGGTGGCGCTGTAATCAAATCATTTTGGTGTGTTCTGTGTGAGGTGACAATGGCACACACAAAGTTTGTTGTTATTATGTCAAAGCTTTGCAGAGATACAGCCTCAGAGTCATTTTGGCAACATGCCCAAAATTTGTAGAGTTTGAGATAGAGACTCCAAATTTACTATGGTGACAGTTCAGACTCTCCTCTATCAGTGTGCCAAATTTCACAACTTTCCCGCAAGCGGTTCTGTGGGCTGCCATAGGCTCAATAGCGGAAGAAGAAGAAGAAAAAGAACCCCAACGGATACAATAGGTGCCTACGCACCTTTGGTGCTTGGCCCCTAATAATTCAGGGGGCTACAATAAAAGCATATAACAAATAAAACATTTTAAATAATAATAAAAAAAAAAAATGTCAAAAAGTCAACGGACATATCACACTTTTTAAAAAAAAAAAAATAGTATCATCGAGATACTATTAGAGTTTTTATTTATATTTTGAATTAGTTTTTATTTTATTATATTCTGTTTTCATTTTAAATTTAAAGTTTTAGTAATTTTGTTGCATGTTTTCTTTCTTTTCTTTTTTTTTTTTTTTACTAATTTTTATTTCAGCTTTAGTTTTAGTTGTTTTAGTACATCAAAATTAACTAAATGAGAAATGTTGCATTTTAAGTAATGAAAGCTTTTTTAAATTATTTTTTAGTTTCAGTTATAGTTAACTATAATAACCCTGGTAAACACTCTCTCAGAAAAAAACACCTGGAAAAAAAAAGTGGTCTGATTTGGTCTAATTGGTCTGTTGTGTATTAAACTTAATTGGTAATCAGTCAGTAAAGCTATAAAGGTGTGCGGATCGCTGACCCTGTAATCTTCGAAACAGAATCCTGGGCCAAGTTTAATCCAGTAATGAGACAACAGCGCTGCACAAACTGGCATATCTGACTGCAATATGTATATCATTGTTGTTCTTCAAGTTATTTCTGCCAAGAAATGAAGTAGCGATAATGGTCTCAAGCAAGACCTTTCCAAAGGTAACAACCCAGAAGTAATCTTGCATTGATTTATTGACTAGATTGAATGCACTGAATGCTTGTTCATCGGCAAACAAATGCTGCACTCTGAACTGTTGCGGAAAAGCCACTGACAATCAGTGAACCCAACTGGCTTGTAACTTAGTCACGTAAAATGAAAATTCAGACACAGTGGTGCCTGTGGTGGGAGTAATATCATCTCATTCTAGCACTACAGCAGCCACTCGTTTATTGTGTGTGTTCCTGATGGCTTTATCCACTCTCTGGTGCTTTGATTTTAAGAATGTTCCTATTGATCTGATAATTGGCATTAGAAGATTGCCCTCCTACTGTTTACAGCTATCTTACATAACTTCCAAGGGGGGGTAAGCCGCTAAACTGGGTGAACGGCAGCAAGCAGGGACTTGTCGACAAGTCGGCACGTATCTAAAGATTATCTACTCGCTCTCTCATCCACCCTCCACTCTTCTTTGCTATTTCTGTCCCCTATAATTCCATAGATGGACCTCTGAGAGGTCTTGCTGGCATTAGGAATTAATGTTGTCAGGTTAAAGCTATGAAAGGATCTAGGAGGATTACCTGACCTAATTTTGCTCCATTTTACCTACAGGAGGTTTTACATTTGTATTGTATTTGTACTTGCATTTGTATTGTATTTGTATAACACGTTTCTATCTATCTATCTATCTATCTATCTATCTATCTATCTATCTGTCTATCTATCTATCTATCTATCTATCTATCTATCTATCCTGGAGCAGCTATTACTCCAGTCTTCAGTATCACATGTTCAGTTATTAATAATGTTTATAATCAGTGTTAAAAACTGTTTTTGTTGCTTAATATGTTTAACCGTGATACACATGATGCATTTTTTTAATGAATAAAAGTTCAAAAGAACAGTTTATTTCAGAATTTATTATATTTAGCCTACTTTTGAATAGTAAAGTATCATGGGAGCCCGTTTCCGCCACTGAATAAAAAATAAAAAAGGTAATTGCGAATCTCACAATTCTGACTTTTTCTCTCAGAATTCTGTCATATAAACTCGCAATTCTGACTTTTTTTCTTTCTCAGAATTGCGGGATATAAACTCACAATTGTGAGAAATAAAGTCAGAATTTCGAGGTATAAAATCGCAATTGACTTTTTTTTTTTTTTTTTTT
>JAFVLL020032809.1:11986-45945 GCA_021397915.2 Tor tambroides
TCTTGAATCTATCTATCTATCTATCTATCTATCTATCTATCTATCTATCTATCTATGTCTTTCTGTCTGTCTGTCTGTCCGTCTATCTATCTATCTATCTATCTATCTATCTATCTATCTATCTATCTATCTATCTATCTATCTATCTATGTCTTTCTGTCTGTCTGTCTGTCTGTCTGTCCGTCTCTATCTATCTATCTATCTATCTATCTATCTATCTATCTATCTATCTATCTATCTATGTCCGTCCGTCCGTCCGTCTGTCTATCACCTTTGTCAATAATCAGTTCACACATAATCATAAAATTCTACACATCCACCATCTCTTGTGAGTTTTATTAAATATCTTGGCTCTTGGCTAATTTGATAATGTTTTCAGCTACCAATAGAAGTGTTGTACTTTCAGCTCCGTTAAACACATTTTACCATGTTTAAATCCATTCCGCAGACTTCTGCAGATTTTCTTCCGAAATCAGCACAGAAAATGTAAAAAAAGTCAGCAGATTCTGTCTGGGCCTAGTCATGTGTTATCTTTGCCTGGGGCACCAAGTGAACCAGGACTTCCACCGCCACCCCTTCAAAATAAAAAGGTGCATGACATCCTGATCTTGTAGTATTTGTTCAAACTGAGTTCCTCTTTTGCGTGCAAGACATTTTAAAATGTGTCTCTGAGCTGATCTCTGTCAGAAAGAAACTGAAGAGAGAGATTTGAATTTTGTTGGCATTTTTCTCTTGCTTTCACTTTTCTCTTATCCATTTCATCTCTCCTGCCTTTCCTCCCTCTCTTTTAATCTTTGTTCTGCCTTTCTCTGCAGTGTGGGCTGAGATAATGAACACACAGAGATGTAGGGATCCGCTGTGTGTTTGTGATTGCGTTCTGTTTGTCCCTTTCTGATCATAATGGAGGAGACATTCGCACAGGTGTGGATATGTGTGTTTAATTCTCTCACTGCGCTGACAGCTGGAGAGCAGAACAGCGGAGAATCCAAACTTGAATAACTCCCGCTCAGGGCAGCACGTTTTGTACAATCACCACGGTAATAACACCTCAACAGGGTGAACAATGAACATATGTCTGCTTTATTTTTTCAGTCATATACCTTAGAGGAAGAGCTTCAACATAGAGGTGTGCATGAAAGAGAGACCGTGTGTGGCTCAAGGACACGGTGTTGTCACTGACATCCTGTAGATAAGTGTATTTCCATTACACATGACCAGACCCCTCACAGAACAGCAAGTGAAGATTTATAATAGGAAATTCACATTTCATAAGATCGTCTCATCAGTACATTTGTGTGTTTGTATGTGTAATGTTGTTGTGCATACAGATGTATTCAGTCTGAAATAGAGCCCGAAGCATCTTCTCTATTGTATGTGTGTGTCCTGACCTTGCCCCTGGCTGAGGTTAATGATGATCAGTTGGGAAATATTACATCATCAATATCATGTCTTTCATTCTGATTGAAACTGGTGCTATTTATCATGGGTAAAGAGAATTATTTTTGAGGCAGAAAGTCAAGAACAATAGGCAAGGTGAGTAATACTGGTATCACTGAACGTCTCTAATAACAACTAATACATATATTACTACTCCAGTTGTCAGTGTCACATGATCCTTCAGAATTTTTGTGGAAACCATGATACATTTTTCTTTAGGATTCTTTGAAAGATCAAAAGAACAGCATTTATCTGAAATAAAATCTTTTATAACAAATGTAATTTATAATCAATTTAATGCATCCTTGCTTCCACTAAAAGTGAATCTAAAGTTTTGGAAAGTTCTCCATAAAGTGAGTGTTCATATTGAAATTAACTGGGATGTGATGGGCTGAATATAGACACATTTAAATTCAATGAATTTATGTTTATGTGTGTATGATGTGTCTTTTTGTGTGAGTTTGACAAAGAGTTTTAATAAAACATTTATATTTTTATTTACATTTATCTTTATTCATGCAGCAGCCATGCTCTCAATTATAGACCATTCTATTGAATGAAAAGAGCTATAAATTTATCACGTTGACACATAAGCAAAGAGTAAACACTTTATTTTTTTCTGGCAATTTAAACTTAAAAGTGGTTGTTTGTAAGAGACTCATAATAAATATCTCTCAGGAAATAAATGTGAATATTTATACAGCCAGTGTAGCTTTATTTTTTCTAATGAAATTCAGCTACTTAAAATCTTTGACCTGCAGACTTGTGCAGATGAACTGGATTTGCACATTTATAGCCCAATGGAATTATATAAATTATTACGTATTTTATACATATATTATAAAATAATTTAAGACATTTTATATAATTATTATATGTAAACAGTAATATAAATATAATATAAAAAGTATTCCTCATATAATAATTAAGTACACATTCTCACTGACGTATTTAACATCGTCATTGTAGATAATTAAGAATCCAGTGCATGCAGGGTTCCCACTGTCCTCTTATTATTATTCCTCCTCACTTTAAACAGCTTTAACTTTTTATCCCTATGGTAAAAACTCAGCAAACTTTGCATGCATGAAGGGTATGTGGCTAATTGCATTTTATGTCATTCTGGTATGGATGGGATGTATAGTTGCCTAGCAACTGACAGAACGTCAGGCCCTCTACCCTGTTTGAGCTTGAGTTTTAAATTTTCACATGAGAGTTCCTCAACTCTTGGGGAACAAATTTGCCTCAAGGACCCATAAGTTACACCGTGAAAAATGCTTTACAAATCTTCTTCTTATGAACATGAATACTGACATAGATTTCTTGAGTTTTTAAGAGTCTAGAAATGAAAATGTAAGACCATCAATGTAACTCCATGCAGTAGACTCTAATGTTAGAGGAATATTCTGGGTTCAATACACATTTAACTCAGTCAACAGCACTTGTGGCATAAATAAAAAAGCAGGGATTGAAGTTATGGTGAGGCACTTACAAATAAATGGGGCCAGTTTTCAGAGGAATTTAAAAGTGGAATGTGAAGCTTATCATTTTATAAAAGCACTTACACTGTTATTGTATCATCTGACATGTGAAATTGCTCTTGTCACTTTTTTTCATTATTGAAAATGATTTAGGCATTATGTTGTCACAAAGTTGAAAAATAGGATATAACTTAGCACAGAAAAGGTTAAGCAATAGTAAGCAATTTTCCTTCAAAGCAAAAACGTTTACATGCATATTGTTTACATCTTGTGGTTATAGATCCTAATAATTCCTGCTTATTGCTATGTATATTTGTGGTTGGGATTGTGACATTGGCAGTGTTTCCCTAAGAATTTTGTAAGGCTATTGTGAGGGACCTTTACGGTGGCCCGGTAGTGCACAACACAACAAAATTAGAACACAATGGACACAATGAACACAACACAATGGAAAAAAGCCACAACACAATGGAAACAAACCACAACACAATGGAAACAAACCACAACACAACAAAAACAAGCCACAACACAACGAAATGAGCACAACACCATGGAAACAAGCCACAACACAATGGAAAGTCACAACAGAAACAAGCCGCAACACAATGAAATTAGCACAATACAACGAAATTAGCACAACACAATGGAAACAAGCCACAGCACAGCAAAATTAGCACAACACTACGAAATTAGTCCTATGTGTTGTGTTGTGGAGATTTCATTGTGTTGTGCACTACTGGACCACCATAGACCTTGGACCCTCCATGGGGGTACAGGACATGCCCCACCATGTAAGAAACTTTTTTGAAGTTTAAATGCATAAATATGGTGCACACTGAGAGCAGAATTAAGAGCTTCAACCCTGTTTTGGTGACCATGCAAACTGAACAAATTTAAAACTGGACTAAATAAATTAACCCAGCAGGCACACAACAGGCACACAACGTCATAAGACGTTGATATTTGGTTAAATTTTGGTTGCGACGTCGGGTGACCAAAATTCAATGTAAATCCAACGTCTAATGTCAATGTTAAATTGATGTCCAATACCGACGTCAGCTGACGTTGAGATTTTGTTGTTTTTAGGTTGTGTAACCAAAATCCAACATTAAGTCAATGTCAAATTGACGTCAAATATTAACGTCAACCCGATTTTCATTTTCAACCAAAATGCAACGTCTGTCCAATGTCATGTCCAACGTCAACCTGACGTTACATAGACGTCTGGTGCCTGCTGGGAAACTACAAAACACCTTCTATAAAATTAAAATATTCCCCAATATGTAATAAAATTAACATTAATAATTCTGCACATTCTAACATTTATAACACATTTACATTCTGCCAACACATAGGCTATTTGTACAGTGTTAACTTCAAGTTAATTTACTATGGTGCTGAATTGACAAGCCTATTGGCGTTTTCCAAAATACCTCATTGTCGTGGCTGTTTTCAGCCAGCATCACTACAGAACCTTTAATGTTGTCATATCACACAACTGTATAACAATTCTGTGTCACATCTGAATGGATCAAGCGACTTGTGCTGTTTATCTCTTATAAATCATGGCAGAAGCGCAGCGCTGTTCAGGAGACTGATCGCGCTCTGCTTTGACACGCGACTGGCGGATGCATCGAGTAACGCTGCTTCACACTTTTAGAGTGTTTGCTTTATGCGGTTTTGCATGTGCCATAATTTAAAAATGGGGCCTATATTGGGGAGCTCTCCCTCGTTTTGACAATCAGCCTACTACTTAAATGGAATGTCCCGGTGCTTCCGATGGTCAGTAGGCAATCGCGGGCCCCCCAGACCTCTGGGCCCTATGCACTCTGTCACCCTTTTCCCACCACTAGCGACGCCCCTGTTCCCAAATGCACACTAAACTCACAAAACATGCAGAGCTGGAGTCACTTTGAGATGCTGAAAACACCTATTGTGATTTTCATTTTAGTTCGATTGACTGATGCTTTTCCAAAGGAATGGCATAAAACACAACATTGGAGATTTATGTTGTTTTCATATTTTTGGTTCATTATGAAACTGTGGCTGGACAGATTAGAGGTAATTAATGGGAAACAATAAGAATCTACAATTATATTAGAATAGAGGAAACATATTAAAATGTATTCAAAAGCACAGGGACCTACTACACACACACACACAGCAAGTAAGGCCTGTCATTGTCTATACAGTAGCTCTGCGATGTACCTCACTAGAGATGGCAGCAGTCGCACAAATATTTCGTTCACATGTTAAATATGTAAACAAATGCACACCAACACACACATGCAAACAAAGCAGTCTCCTGTTCTGTTTTTAACTTGGTTGTGTACGGAGCCTTTTATTGTCTTTCAGCAGAGACAGAGAGAGAGAGAGTGAGAGCACTTGTCTTTCAGATGAGAATAAGTGAGGGAAACAGTCCCTAATTGCAGCAGGGGGAACAGAAAGGAGACACCCATGAGGATACTGAGCACACAAGAGTGACAATATGATAGATAGCCTAACACTCTTGATCTTCTCCGTCTGCCAGTCTCTTTCTTATTTTTGTCTGACCTGTTGGCTAATACCAATGCATACTAATCTTATTACTAATCAGAGGTATTCGCATGTAAAGTGTGATTCCATCCCACATACGTTTCACACATTTGCATAGACACAGCAACATTACATTTACACATTGATAGCGTCTAAAACATAAGCATTTTACATTAGAAACGTACGAATGTTTATAAATACCTTCAGTTGAATGCAATGTTGAATTTCTTTAATTATTAGGTTGAATTTATTGTATTTAATCAATTAAATTAAATACACTAAATACACACTGTACATTTAACTGCCTATTATGTTTTTATATTGATTGCGTGCTTAGGTCTAGGTTAGGGGGCTCATACAGTAAGTATATGATAGAAAAATGTAACTATATAGATTTATAATGAGATCAGGTTGGTGATACTTTAGGCTGGTAGTTTGATGGGTTGTATTTTGGCTGGTCAGTAAGCATACAGTGTGTCATTAAGGCCTGGTTCTGTCTCTTTGACCCAAGGTCTGTGTTGCTCTGTGGGAATAGGATGTTTTGGACAGTTACATGCGGCTTGCAAGAGGCCATTTCAGTGTGATTGATATGACTGTGGTGCTCGACAGATGTTACTGGAGCGCTGTGGGAGGACAAGAGGATTAAGGCAACGTCCAGAGAGCATTATGGAAGTGTTAAAAGAATGTTCTGCAGTAATACAGGTTTCTTGGTAGAGCGTTGGTTCTTCAGAAATACAAAAGTTTTGAGGGGATGTTCTTCGTGTTGAAAGTACCATTTTGAGAACATTATGGCATTTTTGGGACTCGAGAGAATCTTTTCAAGTATTGTGGATGTTTTGGGAATGTTTTCACTCCCAGGCATAAAATGAGGCCTCAGACTCCTGTCCCATAAATGGTTGGTTCTCAGGAGAATTAGTTTGTTTAATGCTGCTGAACATTGAGCCATGAAAGAAATAAACAAGATGATCACATTGCCAGGGACTATTTACTTCTTCTTTACTGTTATGCTGGGCACAGTTTACTTAATAGACCCCTGTGTGCATTTCATATGCATTTATTAATTGGGCACAGAGATCATAAAATACACAGCTCTTGGAACAGGGCAGTTTCAACAACAATTCCAAGCTGGCATTTGATCTGGCACTTTTCCCAGCACATATATTTATAGTTAAAAAATATATTCAGCTAAAGAAATCTCAAAGTAAATGATTTATTTCTACAATTTCTTGAAAATGTATGTGGGACCACATTTATTCTAAAGACTTGGATGAGATGTGCAGGTGTGAGGAGTCTACAATTTTATCTTGAATCTACTGTTTATCTACTTTTCTACTGTAAAAGACACCTTGCATTTGCCAAAGAAAATAAGTATTGGAATGTGAAAGTTTGGAGACTGAGTCAAAATTTAACAACCTGATGGTATGTTCGTCTGAGACGACTGGAGTGGCCCAATTAAACACGGCAGGGAAAACCTGATTGTATTGGGGATGCATGTCTGCAGCAGGTGTTGGATGGATCTACAAATTTGCCAGCACATTGAATATGGGCCAGTACTTGAGTATCCTGCTGAACACAATAGCCAAGTCTGTAGGATTTGGTTAGAGATCAAATGTGTATTTTTCAACATGATAACAATCTCAAACACACAATGCATGCAACAAAGTTGAGTTCATGTTCAGTGTTGCCCTCAGTCCCCTGACTTTAAGCCCATTGGAAACCTTTTGGAAATTATAAACCTGAATTGTTATAAGTCATGCAAGTCTTCCAATGAAGCTCAACTTTGTGAAGAAGTTAAGCATGGCACAAAGATTAGCGAGTCAGTGCCCAGGAGAATAACTGCTGTAATAAAAATAATTACATTTTAGTCAATGTATGTTTTTTTCTGTGTGCTTTTTTTTGTTTTGTTTTTTTGCATGATACAATAAGACCCATATTCCATGATATGCTGGAGTTTTCCTTTCTTACCAAATAATTTTATCATTTAAATACCTTAACCAAATTTAGTGTATTCTTCTTCCCAGTATATTATACTCCTCATAAGTGTATTATCATAAAGCTTTTGCATCTGAACTCTTCATATATATATATATATATATATATAGTATAATCAAATGCCTACCACCATCCCAGTTATTAAATAAAATAAATGACCATTGAAGTTATACTGTATGAACCAAGTATTTAAATAGAGGGATGTAGTCATGCATGGCAAACTGTGAGACTGAATTCCACTAAATGAGTTTGATGGTGCTGACAAGAGAGCAAAAGTGAGTGAGGGAGGAAGGAGGGAAAGAGGAGAGTGTGTGCTGTAGTTTTTCCAATAAAAATCAGACCTGAGTTCTTGACAGGTTGTTCTACTTCATTAGAGACTTTGGCATGTTTGAACTGCAGGGTGAGATCTTACCTTCTCTAATCCTATGGATCAGCTAATGTAGACACTGTTAACTCAATTATTAGCTGCAGGTTTAGTCTCTCTACACATACAGAGAGATAAGCCATGTTAAGATAAGCCGAGATTTCACAGAATCACAGTTTCGCTGCTATTTACTGTACGATTTTCCATTGTACTTTTTTAATTGCAGGGAAGGCCTCACTGGAGCATGCTGGGATTAAGTCTTTTGCTCAAGGGCACAATTCCTGATGGAGGAAGATTGGGATTTCAACTCTCCAGTCCATGGATCACTGTAACTTTAGATCAAACTCAATACCTCAGTGCAGGAAGCCCAATTAGTTATTTACTTTCCACCATCTTTTAAAGAAATAATAATAATAAACATAATAATAGATGGATAGATCCAAAACTAGATAGTCTTGCTTGATTTCAGACGAGTGTTGTGGTGTTTCTGGTCCTCTCAAGCGCATGTTCAAACAGAATGGATGTCTTTAGGAGCCCAGCAGTGAGAGCCGTCCTGCGGAGCAGTAGCAGGAGGAGGCACAGCTGAAATTAAACAGCAGGCTGGATTCGGCTTGTTCATCTGGTCTGACTACCAACGTGGCGATTTATCCAGAACCAAATTCTCAGCGCGTCAGATAAACTGCTCCCTCACACATGATAATGTGTGTGTGTGTGTGTGTGTGTGTGTTTCTATACGGAGAGAGCGTGGAGGAGCGAGTGAGCGGCACACAATTTGATGTTTATTACCTGGCTGAGGTGGGATATAGTTTCCTGATGGAAGAAGCATTTTCTGTGGATGGAACTGACATGCTGCTTTTCTCCTCAGTGGGGAGGTGTGGGGGGGGTGACCTCCCCCTGTGCTGGCAGACGGCCAACCGACCCACTGCAAGGTGAATTTCATTTGTCAGAAGTGTTTACCAACATTTGACCAAAGTTATTACAGCCCTGTCATCGCGGAGAGCCAACGGAGTAATGAAAAGTACACAAATATAACAAGCTAGGAGAGAGGAATAGAGAAAGAGAATGAGAAAACAGAGCTTTTTTTTTTTTAAACGTTATTCATTTAGAATCAGTGCTATTTGACATGACTGCCCCACAATCCTTTAGCACTCTTAACACCAGTTTATACTCTTATTTAAAGGCCCATCTCCATTCTGACCTCCATAACATTTGTGACCCCATCAGTGCTGTCATTTCCAGCTTGTTACATAATTCTGCTCCACCCACATCCACCGCCTGCTTGTGGTGTCAAGGTTTCAAGTGATGCTGTACGTGTGAGTCACGATGTGACCACACAGATCACATTTAACAAGTGACTTGTGCCTGTATTTGTACCCAACAGTGGGAAATTTTCACCGGCAATGCCACAATAATCATACATTTTATTTCAGCATTATTTAATTAAATTTTTTCCCCCATACATTTAATATATTAATTATATATATAATTTATTATGGATTAATATAATTAATATTATAAATAATTATGAATTGTATTATTATTAAAACTATTATAATATAATGTGTAATTCATTATTATTTATTTATTATAATACATTTTATTTCTTTAATAATAATAATAATAAAGTGAAAATAAAATCCTATTATAATAATGAATTAATAGTTAATTATTAATTTGTAATATGATAGTTATAATTATAATACTTGTTGCTATAATTAAATAATTAAATGCAATATATTAAGTACCATTAATATATTATTATTATTATTATTATTATTATAAATAAAACATATAATTGCATTCTAATACATACATACATACATATATACATATATATACACACACACAACACACACACACATATATATATATATATATATATATACACACACAACACGCACACACACACACACACACACACACATACATATATATATATATATATATATATCACCATCTATCTATCTATCGTTCTGTCTGTCGCGGTTTGTCTGCATATATAATATTAAACGGGTATATATATATATATATATATATATGTGTGTGTGTGTGTGTGTGTGTGTGTGTTTAATATTATATATACAGACAGAACGACAGACAGAACGATAGAACGATAGATAGAACGATAGATAGATAGATAGAACGATAGAACGATAGAACGATAGAACGATAGATAGATAGATAGATAGATAGATAGATAGATAGATAGATAGATAGATAGATAGATAGATAGATAGATAGATAGATGGATGCAGCCGTGAAGCCACAAAGGGGCAGCCGTGGCCTAATGGATGGAGAGTCGGACTTGTAACCCAAAGGTCGTGGGTTCGAGTCTCAGGTCTGGCAGGGATTGTAGGTGGGGGGAGTGAATAACCAGCACTCTCTCCACCATCAATACCATGACTGAGGTGAGACCCTTGAGCAAGGCACCAAACCCCCAACTACTCCCCGGGTGCCGCAGCATTGGCTGCCCACTGCTCCAGGTGTATGTTCACTACTGTGTTCGTGCACTTGGATGGGTTAAATGCAGAGCACAAATTCCAAGTATGGGTCACGATACTTGGCCACACACCACTTCCCTCCCTTTAGATAGATAGATAGATTGATAGACTTCTTATATTTCAGCTGTCCTATATGAAATAAGGTTTCATATGTTGCCCCTCAGTTCATTCCAGAATTCATAAAATCTGAGCTGAGCCATAAACTTGTTCTAAAATGGTTCCTCAGCACATCCAGGGAGAAAGCAATAGGTTTATGAGAAAAGATAAAGGGTTTTTGGATAGGGGAGGGATTTTATTGTTTCACCTTCTAGTGAATCAATCACTCTGAAATGCAGACTGGGGGGTTATTTATTTATGTGTTCATTAGTTTTAAATAATTCATGTTTTTACAGCTGTAGAAACAAAAGGACGCTCAGCAACAATAAGAATAAGCAATTAACACTGTTCACCAAAGCTATATCTAGCTAGTTATTAGTTTTTGAATCCATAAACGCACAATTTTGTCTCTCCCTAAATCAATCTGGTCTCTCTGTACAAAACAAATGAGCAGAGTGATGGAAGGTGAGAAAGTGAGTGAGATGACTAGAGAGTCAGTATTGCTTTCTGCTGTACAGGTCCTTCTCAAAAAATTAGCATATTGTGATAAAGTTCATTATTTTCTGTAATGTACTGATAAACATTAGACTTTCATATATTTTAGATTCATTACACACAACTGAAGAAGTTCCAAGCCTTTTATTGTTTTAATATTGATGATTTTGGCATACAGCTCATGAAAACCCAAAATTCCTATCTCAAAAAATTAGCATATTTCATCCGACCAATAAAAGAAAAAAAGTGTTTTTAATACAAAAAAAAAAAAAAAAAAAAAAAAAAAAAAAAAAAAAGGGTCAACCTTCAAATAATTATGTTTAGTTATGCACTCAATACTTGGTCGGGAATCCTTTTTGCAGAAATGACTGCTTCAATGCGGCGTGGCATGGAGGCAACTGGCCTGTGGCACTGCTGAGGTGTTATGGAGGCCCAGGATGCTTCGATAGCGGCCTTAAGCTCATCCAGAGTGTTGGGTCTTGCGTCTCTCAACTTTCTCTTCACAATATCCCACGGATTCTCTATGGGGTTCAGGTCAGGAGAGTTGGCAGGCCAATTGAGCACAGTAATACCATGGTCAGTAAACCATTTACCAGTGGTTTTGGCACTGTGAGCAGGTGCCAGGTCGTGCTGAAATGAAATCATCTCCATAAAGCTTTTCAGCAGATGGAAGCATGAAGTGCTCCAAAATCTCCTGATAGCTAGCTGCATTGACCCTGCCCTTGATAAAAACACAGTGGACCAACACCAGCAGCTGACATGGCACCCCAGACCATCACTGACTGTGGATACTTGACACTGGACTTCAGGCATTTTGGCATTTCCCTCTCCCCAGTCTTCCTCCAGACTCTGGCACCTTGATTTCCGAATGACATGCAAAATTTGCAAAGTCCAGTGCTGCTTCTCTGTAGCCCAGGTCAGGCGCTTCTGCCGCTGTTTCTGGTTCAAAAGTGGCTTGACCTGGGGAATGCGGCACCTGTAGCCCATTCCTGCACTGCACGCCTGTACACGGTGGCTCTTGGATGTTTCTACTCCAGACTCAGTCCACTGCTTCCGCAGGTCCCCCAAGGTCTGGAATCGGTCCTTCTCCACAATCTTCCTCAGGGTCCGGTCACCTCTTCTGGTGTGCAGCGTTTTCTGCCACACTTTTTCCTTCCCACTGAGGTGCCTGATACAGCACTCTGGGAACAGCCCTATTCGTTCAGAAATTTCTTTCTGTGTCTTACCCTCTTGCTTGAGGTGTCAATGATTGCCTTCTGGACCAGCAGTCAGGTCAGCAGTCTTACCCATGATTGCGGTTTTGAGTAATGAACCAGGCTGGGAGTTTTTAAAAGCCTCAGGAATCTTTTGCAGGTGTTAAGAGTTAATTAGTTGATTCAGATGATTAGGTTAATAGCTCGTTTAGAGAACCTTTTCATGATATGCTAATTTTTTGAGGATAGGAATTTTGGGTTTTCAT
Source organism: Tor tambroides (assembly GCA_021397915.2). Taxonomy (NCBI): domain Eukaryota; kingdom Metazoa; phylum Chordata; class Actinopteri; order Cypriniformes; family Cyprinidae; genus Tor; species Tor tambroides. The sequence continues at coordinate 24,347 of JAFVLL020032809.1, forward strand.
GAGCTGTATGCCAAAATCATCAATATTAAAACAATAAAAGGCTTGGAACTTCTTCAGTTGTGTGTAATGAATCTAAAATATATGAAAGTCTAATGTTTATCAGTACATTACAGAAAATAATGAACTTTATCACAATATGCTAATTTTTTGAGAAGGACCTGTATAAGGTGTAAGGCAAATTTAGGAAGCCTCAAATATGAGGTGATGACAAGGCATGGGAGGAGAGAAAGAGAGGGGGGAAGAAAAATAGACAAGTGGAGGAGGGCTGTAATTTGGCCGTTGGCCTTCATTAAGGCTGATGTGGCAGAGACAGCTGGAGAGAAAAGCACCATCTGGAATTGAGAGAGCGAGAGTGCGCAAACGCCTGTCTTTGCAGCAGACTTTCAGATATAATGGACATCTGAGTTAGAATAACATCATCAGAGGAGGTTATATGTGTGATTGGAAACTGAATATTGTCCATGGAACCAATAAACCACTGCCGGCCATCAGTGTGTAATGTACAATGACCCCAGGAGCACAACATTTCTGTGTATTTCTGACAATAAGCGTTCAATAAGTGTTAAACTCATCAATGTGTCTCGAAACAGAAGCGTAAAGGAAAATTCCAGGTTCAGTACAGCAGTGTTTGTGGCATAATGCTAAATAAATAAATAAATAAATTCGTGGTATAAATAAATAAGGTGGAATAAATTCAAGGTCATGGTAAGACTTACCAAGTTCGTTGAATAAATGGGGCCAGTTTTTAAAGGATTCATTTTATATAGTAATATAATAAAAACACCTCTGTTAAAACTTGAGGAGATCTTTACAGCTCAAATAATACTCATTTTTACAGTCATTTTAGCATTTTTGTTGTTTTCATGCAACAATGTTGTACTAATATAACTTTACACAGAAAAGATTAAAAAGTGGTTTTTTTTGCACTAAAAAAACAAAACAAAACAAAAAAACAGTCATATTGTGTTATTTCAAAAACTGTGTGTATTTTAACTTTTACAGACTGGCCCCATTTGCTTCCATCATTTCACCCCTATTTTTAAGACGATGAGAGAAATAAAAAAAAGAAGAAGAAAAAGAAAAAATCCAAAATAAATCGTTTGTTTTTGTTGCTGTACTGTTTAACAACAAAAGAATTTAGAGACGATTTTTTTTTTTTTTTTTTTTGATGACGATGATGGGGAAGTTATTTTTTGGCCATCAACAGTATGCCAACGAAAGAAATTAAGAAAGAATTCCACCCCCACACACACAAATCATGCTAACACTTATGTTGTGCAGATTGGCCCCACTCCCTTCTACCTTCTACCTGGTCTCATGAGGAAAACGTACCTCTGGGAACTTTTTCGCGAGACACAAAATACGTACCAATAAGTACATATCACTGCAGTTTCCAACAAAAATGAACACTATACCCTAATTAACAGTGAGCACTTGTAATCGTTTTCGTACCCAGTTATGATTACAGCTCCATATGTTTCGCTTTCTGGACGTAACAAGCTTGCTTGGTGTCTCAGCCGGCAAGGAATTGAACTTAGAATGTGGAATCCCTGGGTACAAATCCTGTGAAAACATGACTCACGATGAAATAACTGAAAGATGAGAGATCGAAAAACAAGATAAAATGGCTTGCTTTTTGTCACATTGCTTCCGTTCATACTATCGGGTAGGTTTAGGTGTAGTGCAGATTTTAAAACATCACGGAGCATTAGACTTATAGTGCCACTCATCGACATTTCATGTCAGAATGTGGTGACACCTACAAAACCAACGTCACATTAAACGTACCATATGTACGTTCATCTGTTTCGGGGAAAAAAAACGAACACTCTCTAAGCGCCACCCAGTGGACATTTCACATCGAACATGTCACGAAACGTACATGGCGATACATATTTCACATCTCACGAGAAAGTGCCAGAGGTACATTTTCGTCATGAGACCAGGTTGATTTTATTTTTTTACCACTAAAGAACATTATTTTTTGTGTCATCAACATTAGGCCACATCTGCTGCCTCTTGAGCCTGACATGTACTGAATATCCCTTTAAGCTTTTCGTGACATCATCACGTAAGACCTTTTAGTCTTCATATTATTTTAAATGAGAGCAATGATTATTATATGTGGTGCCTCGAGTGATTATTAATCAACACAGAGCATTAGCCATCGCCCCGGCCCTCCTACAACCTGGACATGCCAGCATTAAAACGTCATTAACAGACGTGACCTGCGGATCAGTGTCAAAGGCCAAGACACACGCAGCCTTGTGTAAAGAATGATGGTTAATGGATAGATATTCTCAGTATGGAGGGAATTGTGCAGGTCAAGAGCTATAAATCCAGGCATCACGGTCTCAGTGTGTCTTCCTTTAAGGGCTTGTCTCACCTTAAAGATTATTCCTTCAGCCTTCCGCCCGCTGTGACATACTGCCCTACCCAGTGCCGCTGACTTTGACAAATATCACATCTGCTTGCAGACAGAAGAGGCACGGTCTAGACGGGTAGATCCATACACATGCTGACTGTGTCTCTCTCTTGCTCTGCCTCCCTTCATGTCCATTACATAGCGGTTGTGTTCATTTGTAATCCTGACATCACTGATGCCGCATCACCCTTCATGTTCAGCCCCTCTCTCTTCTGCTCCAAGGCTAAAGTCTTTATGAATATAAAGTTGTTTACAAACCAACACTGTGAGGATACAGCAGGCTCTCATTTACAAACCCTGGCAGAAAGAATCTATTTTGCGCTGGGTGTATATGCCATTGGCCTGAAGGAGGTGCGTGATGGGTGTGTTTGAGTGATTTGTATGTCGGTGTGGTTAAGTCTAGGGTACGGGGAGCGTTTTGAGCATGTGTGTGTGGTGACGGGGCACATGCATCTGGGCTGAGGGAGTGAAGTCTGTCTGTACTAAATCAGTTTTGGCACTTGAGTTATGGACTCGAAAACAAACACCTTAAAGGGACAGTGCAGCCAAAAATGAAACTTATTTACTCGTCCTCCAGTTGTTATAAACCTTTTTAACAAGCTCCGAAACGACAAAAAGTTCCATTAAGGTAAGATTATACAGTAGTTGTTCAGTAGATAATAGTTTTGTATGAGAAACAGACTGTTATTTAAGCCATTATTTACTTCCAGTGAGTAAAGGCATAGTTCACCCAAAAATTGATTGATTCATTAAAAATAGAGTGAAAAGAGAGATCCGTTGTTAAGCATAAAACATGCTTAACAACGACTTAAATTTTTGGTTGTTCTTCACACAAAGCTATTGTATGACTTCATAAGTCTTGGATATGGACTATTTTTTACGATATTTCTATGGTATCCATTTTCATCATTTTGGAGACTGACAGGCCCAGTCTTCATTCACTTTTATTATTTAGAAAATAATATTTTGACATAAATTTTGTGTTTGCGGAAGAAAGTAAGTCAAATGGGTTTGGAACAACATGAGGTTACATGGAAGCCTATTTCTTCAGTGTAGTTTAAAATAAGAGATTGCAATTACGAGATATACACTGTAGTTCAAAAGTTCAGTGTCAACATTTTTTAAAGAAATTTCCACGGAAAAAAATGTAAGAAGCATAACTGTTTCAACATTGATATTAAAAAATGTTTCTTGAGCAGCAAATCAGCATATTAGAATGCTTTCTGAAGGATCATGGAGTAATGAGCTTTTCCATCACAGGAATAAAGTACATTATTAATATAAAAACTTTTTTTTTTTTTAATTAACATTTAAAAGTAGTATTTATAGAGTAGTAACATTTCATGATATTACTGTTTTTGCTGTATTTCTGATCAAATAAATGTAGCCTTGATGAGACTTTTTACAAAAACATTATACATTTTACAGATCCCAAACTTTTGAACGGTAGTCACAATGATTTGTAAACTTGCAACTAGGAGTTCCACACTTGCAATTACAAGAAATAAAGTCATTTTTGTGAGAAATTATGTTTCAGTCATGAGATATAAGTTCAAATTACTTTAATTTTTTTTTCACACAGAGGCCAAAAACTGACTTCCATATGAGAGTTAATGGCATTTTACTGCCATAAATAATGACAGAATTGAACTATCCCTTAAACAGATGGTGGATGGAAAATCAGCAATATTTTATGTTTATGATTTGGTATTAGAGTGTGTGTGTGTGTGTGTGTGTGTGTGTGTGTGTGTGTGAGAGAGACAGGATGTTTCTCCATCCAAGGTCTCTTCCTCACGTTGCTCACTGTCACAGTCACTCATTCCTGCTGGTCCAATATCCACTTCACTCTGTTATTGACAAGCCACACTAATACTTGCACACAAACATTGTTCAAACGTGTCCTTCAATGTAGAAACCCTTACAGCTTTAAGCTGCTGCTCAGAGTAGATGAGACCAGGGTACTGTGTGGCTCTCTGGGCTCACAATTTGTATTCTCCACATGATATATGTGTGTATGAATAATATTTCTATAGTATATCCTATTTACAAGATAACCGCAGTGTATTAAAACAGCAGCATGTGAACGCATGCACAGCGTGTATGTAAACGTGTGTGTGTGTGTGTGTGTGAGGGGAAGAGGGAGGTAATTTGTTACTGGTGGAATGGAGCTGTACTCGGCTTGCTGAGAATATTTTAGCCCTCACATGCTGCTTTGCTGCCTTTGAAATGCAAACTGCTTCACTTCAGTCCCAGAAATCAAAATGAATATATAGACCTTGAAGACAACAGTTATATTTTCATTTCCGTGTAAAATCAGTGTATTGCGGCAGGCTGGTGCCCTGTAAATGGTGCCCTGTCTCAGTCCTTTGAGGAGAACTGTGTTAGGCCACACCAGATTACACCAGATGTTATTGCATCAGAGCGCATGAGATTTACTAATACTGCAATCAGTTCTTAGATTTTGAGAGAAATAGCTTATATTTTATTCTTCCAACTAGGTTTTCTTTTTATCTGTAATGGAAACTTTGTGGCCACAATAGAGTAAATAATCTGATTCAGGTAAAGAAATATTATACAGCAAACACATCCTGGTGTAGAATGAATCACAATTAATTTAGAGTGCACACTAAAATATTTGTAGTTTAAATAGAAAAAAAAGAAAAAAGTAAGAACCTTTTAACTGGTTAACTGTCTATAAGTTATCTTTACGCAACTTGTCGTATTCAGTTACCATATATTTTTTTCTTTTTTTTTTCATATATTTTTTTATTATGCCTTTTCTAATTTTTCTTTAGTTTCTTTATTTTTTTTATTTTTTTATTTCTTTTTTGTTGCCTGAAATGTTGTTCTGTTTTTTTTCTGCAATTCTTTCTACTTTTAACACTTTTTAACACATTTTTAACAGTATTGGCTACTTTCTTTAACACAAAGATCAATAATCATGCAAAAGCAAATAAACAACATCAGCTGTCCAGGCCGCACAGTCATTTCCAGTTTCTTTTCTCTCTGTCTTCCTTCTCTCTGTGTCTGTCTCACTGTAACTGCACTAATAAGAGCTCTAAAGCAGATTCAGAGTTTGGGATGCTTTGGGAGAATATTACCCTAAAACGCTGATCTCAGACCAGCTTTGCCTGCACTAAATCACTCCCTTGGCCATTGCCAAGAAAAAAAAGATCTCTGATCAGCGGCTGAATGCTGTATTAATGGATAGCTCAGGCTCAGAGGATTGTGATGGGGATTTGGCCTTAACAGAAGTGCACTAAGGAGCAGAGAACTATTGTGAGAGAAGAGGGTCATCTGGAGTCTGAGTGCACATTGCACCATTTTCTGCCCGCTCTGGTCCTTGTCCTCATGGAGCATGCTGTTTTGCAGCCAATACACATGCCTTCAGGACAAGAGCTCATAGTCCACGGATGGCGAGGCGCTGACTTGCCGCATTGCCGCTGCCCCTCTGAGAGAAGGAGCTATGGAGAAATCCACAGGAGAGTTGGGAACAAACATCCCCTTTCCCGACAAAATAAGCTCCTCAGCAATCTGACATGTGATGTTGTGTGTATCCAAGCCTGCAAAAGTTTCCCCGCTTTAGGGAATGTTTAAATCACTGCTTTGTTGCCCAGGGCATCTACCAGCAATAATTGCCCAATGATGAAGACTGAATGGGAAAACACTGAACGTGCTCCTGACTCCCTCCACAGAGACAATGTAAAACTGCTGAGTAAGTGTTTAATAGCCAGAAGCTGTTTTGCTGTTTGTTTTGATGAAGGTAAAATTGTGTGGTTGAATGCCCTGTCTGTGAGGAACGCTATATTTAGGGAAAAACGATGGCAAAAAGCTAGTCGAAATTAAATAAACAGACCATCAAGAAGTCAGCAGGATTTTTTTAATGTGCCAACAATTGTAAAACGCACTGAAGTTCAGGTTCAGCCACGCAGCACAAACAACATGCAATGTGAAGTGAACTTAAGAGCTTTTTACATTATACTTAACCCTAGGTTAACATCCTTTCCCAGAGGAACATTTTAATGCTCAGAGGCTGCTTTTTTATAGCTTGAGAGATTTAATGGAATTCTCAGTAATGTTTCACTTACTAAAAAAAATACTAACTTAAAAAAATACAACAGATGCAAATTGAAGAACTGGAATAATTTGATGTGAATGTTCATATTAAAATCTCTGGTGATTGCAGATTGCATACAACAGAAATAATCAAGACATTAAGGAGATATCTATTAAGGAGATATCTTTTGTGACTAACCCTAACCCTATTCCCCTCCCCCCCCCCCCCCCCCCCAATTTTCACACCTGTGATATTGAAAGGTGGGTCAGCAGTATAGCATCAAGTTTTGCCACTGGTTTTAACATTGTTTTTTTTTGTTGTTTTTTTTGTGGAACCTAAAAGTAATGATAATAATTAATATTTTAAATTATATCTTGTCTATACAATGAAAGCTAGTGGGGTCTAATGTTGTTTGAGACCCAAAAATCCACTGGTTTTAACATTGTTTTTTTTTTTTGTTTTTTTGTGGAACCTAAAAGTAATGATAATAATTAATATTTTAAATTATATCTTGTCTATACAATGAAAGCTAGTGGGGTCTAATGTTGTTTGAGACCCAAAAATATGTAAAAAAAAAAAAAAAAAAAAAAAAAATGTATATATATATATATATATATATATATATATATGGCAGTATTTTATTTTTTATATAAACTACACTAAATATCTTACTAACCTCAAACTTTTGAATGGTAATATTGAAAACAGTTGTACTGCTTAATATTTTTGTGGAAACGGTGATACTTTTTTAAAATCATTCTTGAATGTATAGTAAGTATTTTTTTAAAAAAAGAATTATTTGAATTAGAAATCTTGGTCCAATTCTCGCCATTAATAAACCATTAACTATGAACTTTGCCTCAATAAACTCCTAATTTCCTGCTTATTAATAGTTAGTAAAGTAGTTGTTAAGTTTAGGTATTAGGTAGGTTTAGGGATGTAGAATATGGTCATGCAGAATATGTGCTTTATAAACACTAACAAACAGACAATATGTTAATAATAGGCATGCTAAGTAAGCAACTGGTTAATAGTGAGAATTGGTCCGAAATCTTTTGTGACTATGTAAAGATCTCTACTGTCCCTTTTGATTAATGCATCTTTGCTGAATAAAAGTATCTTTTTCTTTCAAAAAAGGCTCAGGCCCGGTTTCACAGACACGGCTTAGACTAAGCCAGGATTAGGCTATAGTTCAATTAGGACATTTAAGTAAATTTTATAAACGTGCTTAGGAAAAAACATTACTGGTGTGCATCTTGAGACAAAACAAAGGCACTGATAAATTTTAAGATCAGTCATTGCAAGTTTCTTTCAGTTGAAACAGCTCAGACTTACATTTTAGTCTAGGACTATAGGCTTAAACCTTGTCTGTAAAACCGGGGGACAGTGTCAAATTTACGACCCAGGATTAATCCCTAACTGAGGATAAAATATACACAAATTGTGAAAAACTGAACAAGATACCAGAGGGTTAATGATTTCAAGTGTTAAAAGGCCTTTAGAAGAGGAAGTTCACCATTTGTGGCATAAGTGCACGGTTGCACATATATGTGTGTGGTGGAGGTTGGATGGTACTTGAGCATTAAAAGATCACAGGTATGAGTCAGGCTGGGTTTAGCACTCTCTTGCTCTTTCTCTCTCTCTGGTTTTGTCCCTTTCTCACTCCTTCTACCTCTCGTAATAAGGTCATTCTGATTGATATGATAATCCCAAACGTGGAGCATGAAAGAGGCTGGAGAGATACGGAATAGCTGAGAGTGTGCATGAAGGAGGGAAGTGGAGAGCCCTGGATTTAATTTCACCTCTTTCACAGGACAAGTTCTTACCAAGTCTGACCTGATGTGATTATACAGAAGATCTTCAGCATTACCTTTGGCCTCCCCTCACTCGATAATGAGAGAGACCGTCTAAAGATCTGTTCAAACTGCATGACTCACGCAGCGATGAGTGTGACGGTAATCCCAAATATGAATTGCATTGAATCTTTGTCAACTGATTAGCAAAACCCATGAAATGTCAAATAAAAACACCACAGCCCTTTAATCCAAAGCTATTCGCCAACTTTTCCTCAGGAGAAGCCATTGATCTGCAAGTAATTTCTCCTTCGATATCTGCTAGCAGTTCTGTGCCAGTGTTGTTGTTGTTGTTCTTGAATCTGAATTTAATTTTTGGTGGTCTGACTGAGGCAGTGATCTCCCTCCGAGAGCTGAATCTCATTTAGTGTTTCTGTTCACGGATAAAAGACCTGGCCTCGAAGAAATTAATTAATTTGTGTTTAGTGTCAACCGGTTTCACTAAGTGTTTCATTGTTTTGTTGAAAATTGAGGCTAATGTATCTCACAACCCACCCAAATATACTTCGAAAACAGGCCTACATGCTGAATCTTTATTCAGAATCTCTTTTTCCCCTGCTGCTCTCATGCCTCCCAAGTGATGTATGCTCGGCACAGAGAGAAAATGAAACAGAAGGTCTGGCGAAGTTCAGACATGGTTTACTAATAAAGTCCCACAGAGCTTCATGACCTTTTCAATATTCTTCCTCAGATTAGTTGAGGGAGAGAGAGGTGTGCTTGGATTGCTTTCAGAGGTCACTTTAATTCACGTAGAAGTGTGTGAGGCAACACTAAAACATAGCTTTGGACAGTTTTTACAGTTTATAAGTTATGGATCAAGTAAGGTGTCATTTTACAGATTGTAAATCGTAGATTTTGAAGGAGGGAAAGTATGCAAAATCACAACGTCATCACTGAAGTTTAAGGTCATAATTTAAGTGGACTAGAGGGCAACTGACTACTAAAATGAAGCCAATGACTTTTTAGTAGCCAAGTTACAGATTTGCTTAATAAAGGTGGTTTTTCAGAAATGTTTCAGTTCACTGAGTGCAGCTTATTTACCTTTTAACAACAGCTGATGATTTAAATTATGTAAACTACGTTGTTCTCTTTAATATAAATTAGCTCAAATTTGATATTGTCGCACAGGTGATCCTGACTGTATTTGTGAAATTTAAACATTTTGTAAGAATAGTAAAATTTACTTAATGGTTATTGTTGACCTTACAGTTGACTCAACGTTACAGTTGGACCTCACTATGCTAAACAATACCCAATAATATGTTTTTTGTAATATATTTGAATGTCTATAGAACAGGTTGCAATTTAATAATTAGTTATAGCAAAACTCTTTAGGTGTCACAAAGCTTAAGTAAACACATCACAGTAATGTTCCAAATTAGTTTATAATCGGACATAATAGAAAAATGACTCATGATTCACTGGGGGAGTCAGTTGAGAACTATTGTCTTTGGATGATTTATTGGCTTAATTCGACATTCGACAATTCAACTGAATCTTCGTTTTGTTCAGGGATTGGACATCACTACACATGCTATATGTTTGTTGTTGTGTGTTTCCCAGACTTTTTATAGACTAACTTTTTCTTGTTACCACTTTAGTCAGTCTACAGCCCTGTAAATACACCAAAAAATTGTTTGATGAAAATTTGCAGTATGATGATTTTATGACGATGTATTTCTTATTTAGACAAAGTTTGGGCAGAACATATCAAAAACCTTGTTTAGGTCAAAGCTTGCAAAACCATGATTTGCTACTTCTTATTTTTGGCAGTATTAAGTGAAGGGTACATTCACTGTAAAGAGAATTTTATTGGATGAAAATATGTATTTGGCACGAGCTTACTTCTTCTTTCCTGGCTTTCTCCTGTGTTCACACAGGGTCCGCAGCTCGGCTCTGTCTCCTCCATTTGGCTCGGTTTGTGACGTCCTCTGGGGCTAGGCCCACCGCTCCGTGACGGAGTCCATCCACCGCTTCTTGGGTCTTCCTTGCGGCCGGTGGCCTCCAGGGTCAAAACGGAGTGCTGTTTTTGCCACGGATTCTTCGTCACTGTGCATGATGTGGCCATACCATCTCAGGCAGGCCTCTCTCATCTTTTTATTGCGACTCAGACTCATTGCCTGATGTCCTCATTCATTGCGTGGTTGTGGAGGGTCAGCTTGAGCATCCACTGGAGCATCTTCATTTCCATTGCGTGGACGGCCGACTCATGTTTCTTGGTCGTCCGTCACTGTGTCCATACAGAGGATGAACAGCAGGGGCGAGAGGGCCGATCCTTGGTGGATGCCAACAGTGATGTTGAAGGGTGGCGACATCCCGGTTGGGCATCTGACCATGCTTGAGGTGTTGTGGTACAGTAGTTGGACCCACTTTACGTACTCTTCTGGGACGCCATGGAGCCTCAGCGCTCGCCAGATGAGATCGTGGGGGACCTGGTCAAATGCTTTCTCCAGGTCCAGGAAGGCCATGTGCACCGTCTTGTACTTCTCCCGATGCTTCTCCATCAGCAATCGTGCAGCATGAATGGTGTCAGTGGTGCCACATTGCTTCACAAAATCACACTGGTTTGGCATGATGTCGACAAGGCTTTGGAGACGGCAGTCCAGCACTCGCTCAAAGATCTTCATGTCATGACACAACAGTCGTATTGGCCGGTAGTTTACACACTCACTGACATCCCCCTTGCCCTTCCAGATGGGCACAGTTGTTCTGGTTGAACAGGTCAGCGAGAAAGGTTGCTCCGCAGTCCGCGAGGATCTTCCAGACCTCGGTCGGTATATCGTCGGGGCCAGCTGATTTGCCTCTTTTCATCTTCTCAATGGCCAGCTTCACCTCTGCAGTCGTGATCCTGGGGACTGGGCCAAGGGTGGATGGAGGGCTTGGAATTGGCGGGTGCGGGAACTCTTCATTGCAGATGCCAGAGAAATACTCTGACCATCGATGAAGGATGGATGGCGGGTCTCGAAGGACTTGGTTATCGTTCCCACTCGATATCGAGCCGCGTGGTCCTCAAGGTCTTGTACGGTGACTTTTTCTCTCTAATCGCCTTTTGCACTTCTTCATTCCACCACCAGGCAGTCTTCCCCAAAGTCCTTGCACCCGCTTGATGACTCTGGGCCATGGTCTTATTCCACATGGCTTCCAACAGTTGTTCAGGGTTAACTGCGAACTCGGCCAGCACAGCTGCCAGGTCGCCCCTCTGCTCCTTCATTTTCCACCACTTGATTTGCTCAGGTCCCAGGTCACTGGCTTCCTTGTCTGACACAGAGGGTCCAGTCTTATGTCCATTACCAGGAGACGGTGTTGGGGTGCAAAGCTATCATACTTTGGTGTTACTCACCAGCTTCAGGTCTCGCCGCCGGATCATCCAGTAGTCGATCTGGGTGGCATGGCCGCCGCTGGTGTAGGTGGCCAATTGAGTGTCCCTCTTCTTGAAGTAAGTGTTGGTCACGGCCAGGTCGTGGGTCTCTGCTCAGTTGAGTATGCGGCTTCCATCATCGTTCCGCACACCGAGCCCATGTCCGAGCCCATAGCCATTCAGATCGCCTCCCAGGATAATGTGCTCGTCCGGTGCGATTGTCCGTAGGTGCATGTCCAGGCTGTCCCAAAAGTCATCCTGAACGATGAATGAAACGAGCTTACATACTGTATAAAAAACGGGGTTTGCTGCTTGTTCAAAATTCCTTGATAAAATGAACTTAAGTGACACAATAGTTGAGCATTTTGTCAAAACTTAATTTCATTGTTTACTCCATGTAAATTTGTCAAATTTAAGCTCATTTATTTTTGTTGGGACTCCATAAATATTTTTGTTGACATATGACAGTAGCTCTGTAGTTCCCAGCAAGGTTTGCATGGGCTGCATTATAAAAGTAATTGTTTAAATTAAAGGTGTCATAGGTGATTGTCTTCAGAAACATTTTTTGTTATTCTGGTTGAAAGTCTCTTCACATCCTGATAGCAATCATTAAGTTAAGTGGTCTAAATGTATTTATCTGTATTTATATATTCTGTGGAAGGTGTAGGACCAAGAAATGTTCGTCCAATCAAAACGCTCGGTCCGAGCGTATTAATTGTATTTTCTACCTGTCTGTCAACGTATGTATTTGCGTACCTCTGCGCACCCTGTTCGCGCAGACACGATACGTCATCAGCGCGTTCACGCACGCTGTGCAGACACAGCGAGGATGGCAGACAAACATCAACAACCCGATCTTCCTTCCTGGTATTGTAGTACTTTTACTAGCTATAAAGTTTTCTCACCGGTGAACAGAGATGGGAAGTAACAAAGTACAAATACTTCGTTACTGTACTTAAGTAGATTTTTCTGGTATCTGTACTTTACTTCACTATTTATTTTTCTCACTACTTTTTACTTTTACTCCTTACATTTTTACACAAATATCTGTACTTTCTACTTCTTACATTTTCAAACCAGGCTCGTTACTTTAGTTTGATGGATCACCATTCGATAACAAATCTATAATAAATCATGACTCGGTCAGTCTTGACTGGGAACGTGATTCGGCTCGCATGCGCTTCGTATCGGTTTCTATCGGAGTAATCAATGCAAAGAGACTCAAGAATGGAGTGGATCAGAGAGGAGAAACTACTGACCTGTTCAGGACTTCAAGTGCAGGTCAGGGTCATCTGTAAACAGGCTAGTTTTGTGTTTGTTTACTTAGTTAAGAATGAAACAGCTAGCAACTCTTAGCAGTAGCAGCCAGATGATTAATAATAGTCTACTGTAAACTAAACTAAATTACTATCATCACTCAAAATACTGTATGATAAAGAACATCATTATTATCTACTGTAAAGTTACAGTAGTAATTTAGCAGACATATAAAACATCGTTTAGAGGGAGCTTGGGCAGATAACAACACAACCCTTACAAACATTCAAACCAAAAACCATAGTTATAGTGAAACCATGGTAACCACAAATTAACCATGGTTTTGCTACACTAACCATGAAATCTGTAGTAAAACTATGGTTGTGAATTAAAACTGATTGTAATCAATCTGACAAAAAAAAAACACTTTTACTGTAATAAACCATGGTTAATTTTGGTAAAAGAAAAATATGATTCATGATAATGCAATAACAAGTATAGTATTAGGATGTTTCTTTAAAGATATTATCATGATGTAATTATTATTAGAAAGTATTGTTTCGTTAAATCTATAGTATTTAAGTCATGATAAGATAGAACAACAACACATGGTCATAATAATAATGAATAATTTGTTACATCTATATAGCAGTTTTCTAGACACTCAAAGCGCTTTACAATGTGAGGCAGTATCTTATAATGTCATACTTTAAACTGAACTAAAATAAAGTTATGTTATTGCAAACAGAATACAATGAGGTGGTTGTTTTGCAACAAGGTGGAGACAGTTCTGTTCATAACAGCAGATGGCTGATGGGAAAAATGACAAGTACAAGAAAATTAATGAAAAAAGTAAACACACACAAAGTGAGATGTAGAGAGATATCATGAAGATGAAGAGACTGAAATGAAAGTAAAGGTGCAGTTCAATCGAGAACCTTTAATTATTTTGCATGGCCCCAGCCTAAGGTTTTAAACGGATGGCCATACAAAAGAAAAAAGGCTTATCCGTGGTGTCCGAATGTGTTGTGGGTTTATGGCCTGGATGAGTGTGAGATTTCCCAGACTGAAATGTTGTCCCAGTCCTGCCCTGTTCCACATGGTGGTTGTTCAATCATGATACATTCATTAGCTAACAATATTAAAAGTAATATTAAATATTAAATGTAAGTTATTTTGTATTAATGTGTCAATATGACGTGAGCGTGACACTAAAACAGGTTGTAGTAATGAGTACTTTTTACTTAAGTACATGTCAGAGCCCATACTTCTTTACTTTAACTTGAGTAAACAAGTGTAGTCAGTACTTCTACTTTTACCAGAGTATTTTTTAAACACGAGTATCTATACTTCTACTTGAGTAAAGGATGTGTGTACTTTTGCCATCTCTGCCGGTGAATGACACATGATGTAGCCCAGCGTTCCCAATTCCAGTCCTTGTGCCCCCCGTTTTGCATATTTTGCTTAGTCTTTTTTAGTTAACACACCTGAATCAGATAACCAGCTCATTAGAAGAGAGCTACCTGCATGAACTGTGTTCCTATTGACATGCTCCCTACACAGTGTTCATTTCTCCCTACTCCCTGAGCAGGGAAAATCCGTCGGAAATTTATTTCACTTCGGAACATTCATTCGCAGATTGCACTGCGCAGCGTCTTTACACACAGACGAAACTTACTAGAGAAGTGTGACATAATATACCTCTGTAAATAAATACAATTTAAATTCACATCTTGCACACTTTATTGCCCTTTGTATGGAACATATACGCTTGCTTTGAACTGGAATCATGGCGGAATATCTGGTGATGTCCCACTTCGCAGGGCACTTATGACTTATGGTCAAATAGAACAAAAGTCAGACGTGATAAGATATATGAAATGTGCAGAGCGGGGAGAGCGTGAGGACTGTTATTGGAAACCGTTGATGTAGTAATTTAATGTTGTCTCTGGTATTCCGCTCTCTGAGTGTATGTGCGTTCAGGGGGCGTGGCTTTGGACGGCGATTGCAGGGAGGGTGGGACGTTCGCTTTCAGTGCTATCAGGCTAAAGTTAGCATTTTCCGATATGTCCCACTACACCTTTAACTGTAATTTTGAAGATAAAGAGTATTACTTGTTCAGTTATGAAGGATATTCAGAGAAGTTTATTATGTTTTTTAGTTTTGTGGTTACCATTGTGCTGAAAAGTGGTGCTAACGCTGAGATTTAGGGAGGCTACAAGTTCACCAAGAAGTGTTGCTTCACTCAATAAGCAATAATCTCTGCAAGTAGCAAATCATGGTAGCAAATCAACCCATCTCTTCTTACTTGCTCATCTGATGTTACATATAATAGCAGTAAATCTAACCGTCTTTAGCTTGCTAACATGTTATTGATAGTTATTAAAGGGATAGTTCACCCAAAAATAAAAATTCTGTCATTAATTACTCACCCTCATGTCATTCCAAACCTGTAAGACCTCCGTTCATCTTCAGAACACAAATTAAGATATTGTACATTTTGTGAGAATCATGACACATGCGTCTTTTCCTGCATGTAAACAATGCATGTGCGTGATGCATTTAGCGTGTTTACATTTAAAGGAGAACATGT
The DNA here is from genome assembly GCA_021397915.2 of Tor tambroides. NCBI lineage: Eukaryota > Metazoa > Chordata > Actinopteri > Cypriniformes > Cyprinidae > Tor > Tor tambroides. The sequence goes on from JAFVLL020032809.1 coordinate 39,890, forward strand.
GCATGTGTCATGGTGCTCTCCAAAATGGCGCCTTAGGGTGATGTGGAGGAGAAGAATTGTTGAATAAAATTGTTATTTTAGTTTTCTTTGCGCACAAAAGGTATTCTTATAGCTTCATAAACTTACGTTTGAATCACTGATGTCACGTGGACCATTTTAACAATGTCCTTACTATGTTTCTGTGCCTTGATCGTGGTAGTACCCTTGCTGTTTATTGAGGGTCAGAGAGCTCTCAGATTTCATCAATGACATGAGGGTGAGTAATTAATGATACAATTTTCATTTTTGGGTGAACTATCCCTTTAACACAGAAAATTTTAATCTATTAAGTTAATTAAGACAAAACATTATCTGTTTAAATGAACTTGTACAGACTAATTACGTGGAAATTTTCTCTTAATTCAATTAAGTTCCAAATTAATATTTTGGTTTATTTCCATGAAGAAAGAGTACACTTGCTATACACTATATAAAGCCTAAAAGCCACAGAACATTTTAGTCACATGAGTTACTTAAGCTGCCATTTAGCTCATTCCACCAGACAGGTGCTTTTGCTAACCTTCATCTTCTTACCCCCTGTGTTTATGTGTGGAGGGTCCTTTGAGCAAAGTCCAGTACATTCATCTGGACAGCCAGACTTTCTTATCAAGCTGCTCCATATTAGCATTATCATTTATGAGTTTTGTGAAATTTGCATTTGTTCATTTTGTGATATTATAAGACATTTCATTATTATTAGCCATCTAATAACACTCTTGTGCTGCTGCTCACGTTCTGCAGTGGTTTTCATCTGTCTGTGCTGGCTCAATTTAGCCAGGAACGCACACACTCAGACAGTGGGAGACGGAGCAAGCTGTGTTAGTTCTTTGCTCTGAAACCTCTGGGAGATTAATCTAGCACCTGAGAAAAGCCATGATCAGAGACACGTACAAGTCCACTGAATTTCACACAAGGCAATTAAGAGGGAAAATTAGGCACATTTACAGCAACTCACACACACACCAGACAAGTCCCTAATGGATCCCTTATGGTGGAAAAATATCCAGGGTATCAGTGATGACAGTCTTGCTCCAAGGACTTTCTTTGATCACAGATCTGCATGGGACATCTGTGTATTTGTTTGTGTGTTTGGATTTCTCTCAGTGACACCTCAACAGTGACAAATGTGAGATGGGGGGAAAAAGACAGATTTGTATCAGTGCCTCAGGCTTTGTAATAGGCTAAGAATTTTATGTGTATGAAGACCTCCACTCTTATGGTCTTGTAGGATATATATATTTGGAATAGCATACTCTCAAATTATTCACACTATTCAAGTGACCTACCTGCAAAGCTACCTGAAAAACAATGCACAAGTGCACCTGGGGCAAAAGCTGCTTTAAATGCAAAGGATGGTCACACCAAATGTTGACTTAATTTAGTTAATGGAAGTTAATAGATAAAGAAAATGTATTTATGACATTATTTTTGACAGCATACAAAGATAAATAAATCACCAAGCTATAATTAAAATGTAATATATATATAAATGTAATATTGTGGATGACAGCATCCTACATATTGCTTTTTGCAAGCAAACACACACACACACACACGCACACACACACACACACACACGCACACACACACACACACACACACACACACACACACACACACGTAGGATGCTGTCACACACAATGCAATGCACTAAACTTTACTTTTCATTTATACTTTGTTGAATGAACCAGAAGCAAGATATCTTTCTGTCCTTTTGTATTTGCTTTTATTTATTTTCCCCTCAGTAACCTCAAAGTGTACTTCATGTGGAAACATTTAATGTATCCAGTTTTATTCAAGTCTATAAAGTAAACAAAGTAAGAAACAAACAAACATGACTGAATCAACCCGACTGCAATAAGTTTCTAGGTAATATTTTTCAGGGTCAAATCAAGTAGAAATAATAATAATAATAATAATAATAATTTAAAAAAACCTGCACCACTTTTTACAGTTTCACATAGTACTGTATATGCAATAAATAGTGTCTTGTGTGCTGTAAGCAATACTCTAGTATTCCATTCCAAACATTGCACTTCGATCCAAATCCTCTAGAGATACAACATGTGATGAATGTAGACTTTGCTCCAAAACACCTCTATTTCCTCTGAGTTGTCTGGAAGCTTTCAGGAGGCCTCTGATGCACAGGGACTGATGCAATGTGAGTGTGATGATGAGCCGACAGTCATGCCTCTGTTTTGTGTCTGACACCCCACTTCCTGTGAAGTGTTGTGGAGCTGTCCATGGTGCTGCACTGGGAGTGATGCTGACAGCTGCTATGCTTCTCCTTATCACAATGCTCAAACATATGCATGAACAAACAAACAACAACATGGACACAGACACAATCCCTACACCTCACAGCTGTCCATTCTGCTCATTGGGTATTCTCAACCTACCAGACTACATTTAGGAAAAATGATCTAATCTCTTATACATTTAAAAAAAAAAAATCTTTCTTTCTTTCTTTCTTTCTTATTTATTTATTTAGTTAGTGTAGACATTTTTAGAGTATTAGAGTATTTTTACTTAACATTTATTTTTTATTTTTTATTTTTGCTTTCTATATTTCATATTATATTATTATCATTATTTTAGTATAGTCATTTTAGAGTATTAGAATTTTTTACTTAATATTTATTTATTTATGTACACATTTCTCTTTTGTCTTTTTGGAAAATTCAGTATAGACTTTTTAAATCCTCTTTAAACGAGTTTATGATATTTTTTATCAAAAATTATTTTTTTATTCAATATTTCTATTTTTTTTATTATTATTATTTTCATTTTTTTCAGTGCACATTTCTCTTTTGTCTTTCTGTAGAATTCAATATAAGCCGGAGTTTTGTCTAGGTAGCCGAGGTTTGGAGGGAAATCACAGAGTGAAACTAATGAATGGATTTAGAGCTCCCAGCTGACAGCAGAGTATTGACAGCATGGCAATAGGACAGAACCGACTCTCACCGACCCCATACAAGCACACACCTTTGCAAACACACCGCTCCTGCAGTTTCCATAGTTACAGGTTAAACCTGCCCTGCTGATACTCCAACTGGTTTATTGTACAACACAACATCCCAACGAAATAAACAGCTCAGTGTAAGCAGTCATAACTCTGCAGGTTTTAAATGACTCACTGACATTTTGTGAATGTATTTTCCATAACATTGCAACAGAAGTGTCTTTAAAATGTGCTTTAAAGTCTTATGCTTCTTATGTTGCTTCAGGTCAAGATGAAATAACAGAGAACTAAGTGAAGTCAAACCTGTCTTTGATTTTATCTGCTGCTCAACAGTATCATCTCTTCTCAAACTAAATGTATTCAGAGAGAATGATGAAAGAGAACCTTCATCAGCAGCTCTTTCTGTAAAAACCAAAGATTAAAGAGAGCGCGAGAGAGCGGAGAAAAGAGATCTGTGCTGTGTTACATAGTGATGCAGTTTAATGAATGAAGTTTGATGGGTATTAACACATTGGCCACCAGATTGTTATAAACATAATACAGTGCTTCTTTTCCTTGAAGTCCCTGATGCTAATAGCTTTGAGACAGAATATGTATATAGGACAGACATAAGATTCAGTAGCATGATAGTACAGAAAATAGACTGTCCTCATGTCCATGTGGTTTTGCTTTTATATAAACCAAAAGGGTAAATAAATGTCTTTTTTTTTTTAAAAAAAGAAATGTTTTGAAAACATTTAATTAATCTTGATGAGTGGCAACAGTTTCAGAACCAGGTTAACCTGTAATCATAATCTATTGTTACTCTTCTTCCTTGCTGAGGATTTGTGTGAGCAGGACTACAGATTGCTGATGCCTGTATATTGGCCCTCAGTGGCTGTGTAATTGGACAGAGATATCTCGGTAGGGGGAGCCGGTCTAAATGCACATGGCAAGAGCTTTGCGTAAACTAATGACTCTCCATGGACTGTGGAGGAACAGGGAAAACACCTCCATTATGTGGAGCTAACCCTCCGTAAAAGCGTTTCATAAAATGTTTCTTGAAATCAGAGAGAGAGAGAGAGAGAGAGAGAGTTGAGTTAGCTCCATTAAACAATATCAAAGGCAAAGACGGAACATTCCAGGAGATAAAAGACTGAACATTCACCCAGCAGAAACATTTGCTTTTATGAAATAAATGTATTTGCAGCAGACCATACCTTTTATATTATCCTCAAAATAAATCATAAAGCATATTAGATGTAAAGTGTTTCTATATTGTGTTAGGGGATCTGGTTCATTGTAACAGACATACTGTTAACTGTGTGTAATTTTAGCAGTTCTGTAGTGATATGCAGCATAAAAAACGTTAGCTCTGTATTAATAAATACTGTGTGTACTACTATTATTATTAAGGCAGCATAATCAGCACTGCTTAGCTCTGTGTAGTACTATTGTTAGTGATGCAGTGTAATTAGCTGTGTGTGGTATTATTAATGTGGAATTACTAATGTGTTGTATATTAGCTATGCAGAATATTAGCACGTATAATCCTGTGCGATACTATTAAAGTTACTGTATCTATGCAGAATAATTAGAACTGTATAGTTGTGTGCGTTAGCCTATTGTTTATTTTAGTAATGTAGTATAGGCTTTTTATCACTGTATAGTTGTGTGTGGTATTGGTAAAGTTAGCGATGCAGTATAATTAGCACTATATACTGTAGTTGTTTGTGGTAATCTTATTGGTAATGCTAGCGATGCAGTATACTCAGCACTCTATCATTGTGTGCGGTATTGGTTAGTGATGCAGTATAATTAGCGTTGTATAGTTGTGTGCAGTATTATTGCTAGCTATGCAGTGTAATACCTGTGTGTTGTGTTATTAATATTAGCCTAGCTTTTAGAGTATTAGCAGTGGTGTTAGCAGGTTATGGTACAGTACAATATAAGCAGCGTTGTAAGTTCGTACCTCAGTAGCAGCGTTAGCGATGTGCAGCTTGCAGTATTGGTGGTACTAGCCCGTGGTGTTTGAGCTGTGGGAGCAGAATCCCCTGCGGAGTTCTGGACTGCTCCCAGTAACAGCCATGTTTGACCCACTTCAGATCACAAAGCCTCAGACTCCAGAGACCCATAGCACTCACCAGAGCGTCTTCACTGAGCATGTGTGTCTGTACTTCGCAACAACACCAGAACCCCCTAATACATCAGCGTAAAGCAGATGACTCCCACAGGAAGAGAGAAAGAAAGTGAATTGCCCTTCTCTTTCTCTCTCAAAGCTGTAGATCAGAGCTTTAGATCTCAGCAGAGGGAAGTATACCATGTTCTTGCCACACTCAAACTGATTAGAAAGCACAATCTCCAAAAGGCTAGCTCAGCAAAGGTTTTTACAGAGTAAGGGAAGGAGGCCGTCCGCTCTTTTCAAGCTACGTTTAAGCAGTCCTATACTGTAGGAAAATGACACAGTGTCACATAGTCTTCTGTGGCTCCCAGTGTGTGAGTAGATCTGAAGATGTTGTGTGATGTGTGTAATCTGCTGTGTCAAGATTTATCTTAGATATAGAGCACATATCATAAAGTGCAACACACACACACACATGCACACAGTCCCTTTGGAATCTGGTGCTTTTTCACAGTGCTATTGATGTATTTCTCCATGCTCTGCATTAAAACATTGGACCAGAATCAAAATTTCGGCAGTGATAAAGTGCTTCATGCACATTTACAGCTGTGTATGTTTGACAATGAGTAATGCAACTGAACACCTTCAATAGAGATGGAATTTTAAAACTTATTCCCATTTGAACTATTTCAGGATGAGGATAGAAATGAAGTCTGTTTGTCTCCCTGTCTTTTTAAACTATAACACGCCATATAGAGATCCAATTACAGATGTAAATGGGGTTCAAAACATTTTGTGATCAGTGTCAAGAGAAAGCACGTGACCACATTGTATTTATAGTCAGGGGTGCACATAAGGCAAGGCAAGGCAAGGCAAGGCAAGGCAAGGCAAGTTTATTTATATAGCACATTTCATACACAATGGTAATTCAAAGTGCTTTACATAAAAAGGAAG